>JACXGM010003150.1:0-23265 GCA_016801145.1 Umbra pygmaea | reverse complement strand
TATGTTTGTATGTATGTAATGTATGTATCAAATGTATGCAATCAATAGCATACATGCATGTTTGTAAGTATGTAATGTATGTATCAAATGTATGCAATCAATAACATACATGCATGCTTGTAAGTATGTAATGTATGCAATCAATAGCATACATTCATGATTGTAAGTATGTAATGTGTGTATCAAATGTATGCAATCGATAGCATACATTCATGTTTGTAAGTATGTATCTATTGTATGCAATCAATAACATACATTCATGATTGTAAGTATGTAATGTGTGTATCAAATGTATGCAATCGATAGCATACATTCATGTTTGTAAGTATGTATCTATTGTATGCAATCAATAACATACATGTACATTCGGTCTGAATCGCTGCATCCCTAAAATGTAAATGTGTAGATCTGGAAGGTTAGACAAGGAAACAGTTTTACTGACACCCACACACGCACTGCAGTGAGGTCATCTGATGACACACACTTTTGGATTCACACAAATATAGTTTTTACTGTACCACTGATGTGACTCACAATTTCTTCAAAACCACTACAATTCAATGCATTGATGTTGAGTGTGGAGATGAAAAGAAAATAAGAAAAATTAATGTTTGCAAATGGATGTCCCTGTATTCAGTGTACTGTAAGTTGTTCTGGATAAGAGTGTGTTCTAAAACAGTGTTTCTCAAACATTTTTCAGTATTGTACCCCCTTTGAATTGCCTTTTTAAGCCAAGTACCCCCTGGCCAGTGCCAAGTACTCCCTGACCAGCGCAAAACATTTTTGGTAGAAAAGAAAAGGCTATATGTACTATACAACGCTGGCAGTGATAGATTCACTAAACAACTATCTTTTTTAAACAAAAACATTTAAATGCAAAATTTTATTTTAGGAATTATGCATGACATATTTTTTAATTAGCATTTTTGCAAAAATGTAATGTACTCCAAAGTACCCCTAGGGGTACATGTAATTTGAGAAACACTGTTCTAAATGACTAAATGTAAACGTAAATCTACAAAATGGCTATAACAGTTACCTCTTCTAGGAAGGCTGTCCACAATATTTTGGAGTGTCTGTGAGAACAAAGTTGGAAACAAACAATTGTATGAAATGTATTTGTATCCCGTAGCATTAAGATTACTCTTCACTGCAACTAAGGGGCCATGCCCAAACTCTGAAAAACTGCCCCAGACCATTATCCCTCCTCCACCATTAGTAGGGTTGTCCATATTCTTTTGGCTATATACTGTAGGTTCACGTATAGAGTCCACACCTTTGACATATTGGCTAGTTTTGTACCTAACAATGGGCTTTGTTCACTTGTCAAAAAAGAAGTTATCGTTGAGAAAAAAGAGCTGATGTTGCCGTTCGTTGGTAACTGTGCTATAAGTGGGATGAATGTGTCAGCAATGTACAGAATGTCAGTGTTTATAACTGAAACATTGTTTTAGCTTGCTGCAATTGGTGAATTGGGGTATATTGTCATTAAGCCTATGTTGAAAGAGCCCTTCTTTTGCCCTTCCTTGTAATTAGTTCATCAGGGTAAACAAAACCACCTTTGGTTTACAAACCCCAGAAAACCTATATTGAATAAGAAGACAATGCTCTGATCACACAGTTGAATCATTTAAAATGGTTGTATCAAAACTACTTACATGCAACTGAGCACTTGTTTTCCATGTCTATGATCTGAGGTGGTCAAATGGAATAGACTGGGTGGGTATATAATATTTGCTGTATATGTATGTATATAAACAAATGACATACACTGTAAAAAACTGTTCTGTAAAAAACTGTAAAAAGTACTGGTAACAAATATACCAGTACTTTTTAATATTTTACCTACATTTCCTTAAAGACAATAACAGAAAATACTTTAAAAACACAGTAGATGTCCGTTAACACACAGAGCGAATATTACTTTGTAACTGACATCTACTGTGTTAATAAAGTATTTTGTGTTATTGTTTTGAAGGAAATGTCTGTAAATAAATACAAAAATGACTGGCACTTTTTACTTTACCAGTACCTTTTACTGTTTTTTCACAGATATTTTTTACAGTGTAAGGTGATCAGAGAGCAGCTCAGACAGATTTTCTGTAACGGCGTGATGAGAGTGTAAAATTTTCCAGTTACACCTTTAGTGGAGTGGTAAAAATGTAAATTTATATAGTATATATATTTACTATACTATATATATATACTATATATATATAGTATATATATATAGTATAGTAAATGTATATAGTATATAGCCATTGTATGTGGTGAAAAGAATGATTTCATGTAGTGGGGTGAAGATTTAGGTAGCACCAATGCTACACACAGCAGCATTAAAGCATGGTTGTTTTTCACGATTACAGGACTACAGCCTCACTGTGCCAATAGCTGCCCTGAGTCCTGTTCCTCCCTCCTCTATATTTTCCATTGATAGAAACTCTGTTTCTTCTTCTCTGCCCTTTTCACGCTCGCTAGCTCACATACTCAGTCACTTACTGGTCGAGATGGGTGGGTGCTGAGGTGGTAAGCACCCATTGGCTGTGGGACTTCAGCATATTCATCAGCAGCCAATAAGGATCCCCTGTGCTGGTGCGACACATTGAAGGCAGATCAGTGTGAAGGAATGGGGATTAGGAGAGAGAGGCTCTGTTCAGACAGTTATCTTTGTGAATACTATTTTCAAAAGCTAAGGACGCAGATTTCTTTTTATTGTGACTAACAATAGATACAGTTCATTTGAGATTCACTGCTTGCAGTATTTTTAATCTATGGGCCGACATCCTTCACTGGGTTATTTTGATATACAGTATGTCATATAATTTCCGCTCTATTAGAGCGACCCCGCCTTCCAGCTAGTCTAGCAAATAGATCTGTCTCCATTTGTTATGAGTAATGTAAGCTTTATTGTTGGTGTATGTTTGTATGAGGTTGGGAGAAACGTAGTGTAGAGGACTTTACTGCAGCTGCTGTCTTGAAGGTGAGAGATCTGGGTCGGGGAGCCTCGCTTTGACGTCATACTGAGAGAGACCAGGCTCAGCCTAGCTTTAACTTTTGCAGGAGACGCAGAACCAGAAGGAGGAGACTAAGAGAGACCCAGCATACTGTCACCTTGGGTTGAACACGCTTCTCTCAGCAGTGTATTTATCTAGCTAATGAAAAAGACCGCTGGCAGCTTCAGTGTTCAGTGTTTCGGTCTCTCGTTGAAAAATAAACATACAGTAATGTCACATTACCAGGGCCTCAATGTGTCCTGAAGCAGGTCATCTCCTGACAGTCAAGGTTAATGATATGAGGATCTCTTGAAGCCAAAGACATAACTATAGTCAGAGATGACAGACACTAGAATGGCTGTTGTGTGATCGGCTGCGTGTTAGGGCTGGTGTCAGTGATCAACACTGCAATGTATCACAGGCTGTTCTCAGTGATCAACACTGCATGTATCACAGGCTGATCCCAGTGATCAACACTGCATGTATCACAGGCTGTTCTCAGTGATCAACACTGCATGTATCACAGGCTGTTCCCAGTGATCAACACTGCATGTATCACAGGCTGTTCTCAGTGATCAACACTGCATGTATCACACGCTGTTCTCAGTGATCAACACTGCATGTATCACACGCTGTTCTCAGTGATCAACACTGCATGTATCACACGCTGTTCTCAGTGATCAACACTGCATGTATCACAGGCTGATCCCAGTGATCAACACTGCATGTATCACAGGTTGTTCTCAGTGATCAACACTGCATGTATCACAGGCTGTTCTCAGTGATTAACACTGCATGTATCACAGGCTGATCTCAGTGATGAACACTGCATGTATCACAGGCTGATCTCAGTGATCAACACTGCATGTATCACAGGCTGTTTTCAGTGATCAACACTGCATGTATCACAGGCTGTTCTCAGTGATAAACACTGCATGTATCACAGGCTGTTCTCATGCGTGTTTATGTGTGTGAGGAGAGGCAATGCCTGAGCTCACACCCATCCCTGCAACATCACACACATCTCTCAGGGGGCTCATGTTCATACATTATCTTTCAAATGTCCTTGACAGAGATTTGCCAAGAGCTCTACTACACATTCAAATACAGTCATCCCTTGTTGTCTCAAGTGTTAAGAAGAATCTGAACGTTGACTCAACCTCTGACCTTTACAACAGGAGGAGATCAACAGAGTGTGTTATTGGACCAATGTTTTATTTTTTTATTTTATGTACAGAATAGTAGGAAGCAGATGCTTGGAAGACAGGCATGTACAGACAGAGGTCGAGCCGTGGCTTGAACTCCCATCGCTGGGGGGCATGTGTGGTTCACGTCATACACGTGAACATGCAAACACAAGTGAGCTCACAATCAAGCTGGCATCTGTTAAGATTGCTCTACTCCATACCTACTCCTGTGTTGTAGGGACGCAGGTAATCGAGCTGAGTGTGAGTCAGGGTTTATTATTAGCATGATGCAGGATTAGGAAGCCTGTAATTCTCCCCACTCTGTCCATCAAGCTGCATCTCCTCCACCCACAGTGATGAGAAAGGCCAGAGCTAAATAAACCAGGCTGTCTTGACTCAGGGCTGCCCTGCTCTCCTGCTAGCCAGCACTGTATGTGGACATCATTGAAGTTTGGCTGTACAGCTGTTCAGGTTATAAAGCTCTGTAACATCACAGTACACACTTCTCACACACAACATCTCAGTACGCATCCCTCACACACACTCTCTCCAATGCCTCAATCAGCATAATATGCACCGTCCATCTGTCTCACTTCATCTCTCTACATACACACTCCATGTCTCACTTCATCTCTCTACATACACACTCCATGTCTCACTTCATCTCTCTACATACACACTCCATGTCTCACTTCATCTCTCTACATACACACTCCATGTCTCACTTCATACACACTCCATGTCTCACTTCATCTCTCTACATACACACTCCATGTCTCACTTCATCTCTCTACATACACACTCCATGTCTCACTTCATCTCTCTACATACACACTCCATGTCTCACTTCATCTCTCTACATACACACTTTATGTCTCACTTCATCTCTCTACATACACACTCCATGTCTCACTTCATCTCTCTACATACACACTCCATCTGTCACTCTTGTAGCCCTTTGTGGCATCACTGTGTTTTCTCTCTCGCTAACCTGAGGTCTTCTATTCTCTCTTCTACATTCCCCTCCTGTGTCAGAGGGGGTTTGGGGGGATCTGTATTCCCATTGCTGAGTGTGTTCTAAGGTGGGGGGCTAGGTATATATACAAGTGTGTCTGTTTGTGTTACTGGGACTGAGTTAAAATCCACATTTTATTCTAACAAAGTGGTCAACTTCAGGCCGTTATACTTTCTGTCATGTCATGTAAAACCACAAAATGTAGATATGGTTGATACTAGTTAGTTTGATGGACTGTGTGTTGTGGATTTGAAAATGTCCTAAAATGTCATTAAACCTCAAGTTAGCACATTGCCATTAAGTAATTCATGAATCCACCCATGTGTACTGTAGAGAGCTGGCAAGCATCCTAAGTAGACTTTGTTATAGACGCTTATCAAGGAGATTCCCCTAGGGGATTTGTTAAAGATGCTAGAATAAAAGCATATCAATCATCTCAAAATGGCAGCTTCAGCCTAAAATAAGTACATTCTGTGGAGAAGCAGTCTCCCGTGATCTACATAAAGGGTTACATTACGATTCCTCCTGGGCACGATTGGTATTTGATAGGGAGTTTTCTCACTGATATCTACAGCCAGGCTAGATGGTAGGAACGTGTAGCTCAGGAGCTGCATGCAGCGCTTTAAGCAGCTTCTCATTTACAGATATATTAGTTGCTGTAGGGTGCAGGGATAGATGTAGGGTGCAGCTAAAGATGTAGGGTGCAGGTATAAATGGAGGGGGCATGTATAGATGTAGGGTGGGCCAATGGTCAACTGCCTCTGCCCTGGGTTACATGTACTGCTGCACCCTGGGTTTTGCATCTAGCCCACCACTCTATCAACAAATCTTTTCCCACAGTCTCCGTCAAAAAAGTAGTAGTGGACCAAACACAAAAAACTGATCATAAAAAAATCTAATTTGCTTTACCTGTGACATGGCTAAGGGACTGTATCAAGGCTGTGGCGCAGTGGCAACTGGCACAATGTAAAATGTAAATGACAGGCAGAGAATGCAATACCTACTGCCTTAGGCACAGAACAGAAATAGAAGTCATTGTTTACTTGAATAGACACTACTTGAAGTCTTATTGAGGCTGGTCTCTCTGTAAAAGTGGTTCCTAAATGTATTTAGGTGACTGACTTTAGTATCTTCTTTGCCATTCCCTACTGTCAAACATGTTTTTCAGGGCAACAAAAATAATGATAGTTTCAGGGCAAATACCCAATCAATACAGAGAGTGCATATCGACTGCCCTCTTCAATCCAGACTACAAATTGCCCTAAACTTAATCCTAACCTTAATCCTAAACTTAAACTAACCCTAACCTTAACCTAACCATAAAGTAGGCAGCTAATTTGACTAAAATAAAATTTCACATGGCATTAACCAGACACTGTTATCCCTGTTGGATTAAACATTTCATATAAATGCTAAAACATCTTGCCTGCTTGGGATTTGATCTGGCAACTTTTTTGATTACTAGTCAGATTGTGTAAGCAAAAGGCTACCTGCTGGCTTCCTGATAGATAGACTCCAGTTTGATATTTTCATTAATTCCCACTTCGCTCTGTCTTCTCTTCATTTCAATTGGCTATTGGAATGAACCAAACAGAATGTTTGAGCCCTCAGGGCATGTTTGAGTAAGGACCAGGATGACATACACCAGCCATCACCAATTAGATCCTTGGTCTGGGTCCGGGCCCCGCGTTTGTTCTCTCTACCTGAACATATTTCTCATAAATTAATGATAATAACAGAGCTTCTCGTTTTATTCGACGGGCACACTTTGGCCAGCTCAAAGGACATGCAAGGATCATGGCAAGTAAACAAACTCAGAGCCCAGTGCAAGTGGTGCCCCAGCGTTTTCCCCCATTCATTCACACCCCCATAACATGCAAACGAGTGTTCACTAAACATAGCATGAATGGGTCAGCATTAAACCATAACAATTGTGTGTGTATGGGGTATTCCATGGGGACCTGTTACTGTAGGTGTAACACCACTAAAACACATTCAAGAAGAGAGGACATAGATACCATACACATGAAATCTGTGGTGTCAATCAATAGTCTTGTTATATTTGGGAGAGAAAATTTGAAACACTTCCATACTTTTATTTATGATTACTTATCTATTTTGTTTACTTTTACTATGTGTATGGATAGGTGATTGAAGTCATTTTAACATTTCCAATACATTTTGTTTAAATGTTATTGAAAGGTATTTCATTTAATCTGATAGCAATGTGAACCTCATTATGGTCCAGGGAATCAAAGTGCATCTTAAACATCATGATTTCCTTTTCAGTGATTAGCTACCGATAAATTAGTTTGACATCCACCACGTCTGTTGTCTATTAAAAATGTTCTGTTTATTTGTATGACTGTCTTTTCCAGTATTAAATCTTGCCCATTGACAGTTTTAAATATGAAATGCTCTTACTACTGAGTTGTGGTTGTTTTTCCTAGATTCTCTTAAATGTATGTACTTACTGTAAGTCACTCCGGATAAGAGCATCTGCTAAATGACTAAAATGATAATGTTTGGACCTTTGCTGGGTAGAAAACTTGTGTGACTGGACCCCCTGACACCCCTGACCTACACAGATCAGGTAACAGGCATGAAAAACAAACAATTAAAAATACAACTAAGCACGGTCAGGACAAAGATCATCTGAAAGTTTCAGAATTCTAGAACTGTTGCAAATTTGCCAAGGAAATGATGCATATGCATATTGCCCTAATGCATGTGGTGCGTATAGACCTCAACAGTCCCACCCACAGCCAACTCCGAAAGTAAGAATACAATACATTTTCTCCATTGAAAATTCGAAAATAAGCCATAAAATCGTAACCGTCAATGGTAGACTTAAAACCAGCTACGACATGACTAAGCGATTGTATATGCTCATATAGACGCCAAAAGTACATGGGGCACCAACCTTGTTTTGAGATAAATTAATTTTATTTGCGATGTCTTGGATAAGTACTTCATTACCCACAATCCGAAACCAGCAGTGATGCCTCTGATTGGTAGAAATCCATGATGTCATGGAGACAAACTAGCGGTTACCATGGAAATGTTTACTGAGCCCGCGAAAAAGCTTTGTGTTTCCAACTATGGCAGGCTGCCCAATTCGTACGCCTGCGTCGTAGCAAAAAGTATGGATAGTTAGAGAACTGTAAGTACGTTTACTGGGCTGAAGATTACATCATATTTCAAAGATGACATTGTGTAAGTGAATTAGCTAAAGTTAGGTAATTTAAAGTAAAGGCGGAAAGATAACTCGCAATGTTTTATGTGATGAGTAGTTCCTTTACTCTGAATAAAAAATATGTACACAGTCTTGTACTTTTGACTTTTTTGGGATTTGCGGTTCATTTTTTCACTAGAAATTATATTTTGTATGCTTATGAGTCACGTCGTAGCTGGTTTAGCCTAAGGCATGCTCTAAAATTCCTTATATACAGATTTTTCCAGAAGTCAACCGGAGAAATGAATGGGAAATTTACTTCCGGAACCCTAGCTCTCTCGGACGAGGGGCGGGACTGTTGAGCTCTATTGCCCCTAAGCATGTGGTGCATATTGCCCCTAAGCATGTGGTGCGTATTGCCCCTAAGCATGTGGTGCGTATTGCCCCTAAGCATGTGGTGCGTATTGCCCCTAAGCATGTGGTGCGTATTGCCCCTAAGCATGTGGCGCGTATTGCCCCTAATCACGTGGGGCGTATTGCCCCTACGCTTGTGGTGCGTATTGCCCCTGAGCGCGTGGTGCCTATTGCCCCTAAGCACCTGGTGCGTATTGCCCCTAAGCATGTGGTGCGTATTGCCCCTAAGCATGTGGTGCGTATTTCCCCTAAGCATGTGGTGTATATTGCCCCTAAGCATGTGGTGCGTATTGCCCCTAAGCATGTGGCGCGTATTGCCCCTAATCACGTGGGGCGTATTGCCCCTACGCTTGTGGTGCGTATTGCCCCTAAGCATGTGGTGTGTATTGCCCCTAAGCATGTGGTGCGTATTGCCCCTAAGCATCGAACAATGGTGATGGAGTCAAAGAAGATTCTAAGGATCACAGTTTCAGAAATACACATTCAGGTGGGTTCTTGGGATTATCAGATCTCACAAACAATTGTCAGATGCCACGTCCACATCAACAAGCTGGTTGAGAGCATTTCACAAAAACAACTTACTGGGCCCAATCCACAAACTGCAGCACCTGAACTTTGCCAAGCATTATTGGAACTACATTTAAAATTGTGTGTTGTCAGATGAGACAAAAATGTTACTTTTTGGCCAAGCACACAATTGGCATGTTTGATAACTGCATACAAGAAAAAGCTCCTGATTCTCACAGTAAAATATAGTGGTAGATCACAGCTCCGGTTCCGTTAGGCTGCTAGTGGTCCAAGGGCTCTTTTTTAGATCAATAACATAATGAATTCCACTAAGTACCAGGATATGGGACAGCAGATGGCTCAAAACCTCTGTTTTTCAAAAAATATTATACTCCTCACTGGAATGTTTTGTATTTGAGAAATGATTTGGTCATAAAAAAAAGAGTATACGCCCCCTCCTTACTGTATGTTTGAGTCATTGTTTGTGTTATTTATTTTTTGCGTTACCTTTTGCCCAATATTATGAAGGGTGCCAGTACTTCTTGAGTTGATTGTAAGGTTTTCTTTTGGTAGGTCATCCGGTACATCATTCAAATTGGGTCTCACGTATCAGGGTGTGTGGAGTTGAAGAGAGGGAGATAACGCAGGCAGGTAGATGTTCGTAATTTTAATGGTAGCAGACAGCCTCTTGACAGGTATGGTTAGGACAGGTACATATAAGAGGAAGGCACAACTTCAAGAGATACCCAACTGTGCTCTCATTTGCGGCACAGAACGCAAAAATATATACTTGGCAATACGCAAAGCTACTCTTACATGGAAAGTCTACTTACTCTCGCAGTACGTGGCGAGGACACAAATGTAGAGGGTCCGTACTCAATACCCAGTCGGAAAAACTACCTACTATCCCAAAACGTACTGACAAACAGATTATTCATGAACCGCGCCCTCCTCTCGTTCACCCAGACCGATATAGGGACTGAGCAAACCAGCTGAAATGGTTTAGGTAATTAGTTCAACGCAGTCCCCAATCAGTACCAGGTGAAAGAGAGGAAGGCGCCACACAGCCCACACAATATGATCCCACAACAATACATTCAGCGCAAACCGAAAAAAGTACATAAGTGCTGGCACATATAATTAACTAAACACAAAGTTATCCAGCAAAAAAACGAAATACCTATAAACATATATTGAGTCCATGATCTCAGTTAATATGTAACAGGAGTCCCACAGGAGTCCCACTTTGGAATTCACATCACAATGTCTTAATTCTCCACATAAACGTTACCAGAAAATATAAAAAAAATCGACAATATCCAGCAACCATGGAAATATAAATACTGTATATTAAAAAATTATACTGATTATCTCATTATTCATATCTCAGTTTATTGACTTATTTATGGTGCTGCCTACACCTGGTGACTCATATTTCAAATCATATGAGCAAATAATATTTAGCTTAATTTAGGACACTAAGCCAGACAAGATAATGCATGCTTATTTAATAAATGTACATATGGCAGCTTGTAGCGATTGAATATTAAAAACCCATTTAAAAATGCGAACACTGAGAAATTATATTTAACTCAAAACTTCAGACAGTTAGCAAGAAAATGTAACCATTTATTCAAAAATGACCTTTTTGCCTTCATGCAGATGACTAATTTTTTATTAATTTAACCTTTTTCTTAGAGTAAAGAATGTTTGTCTTTTACTTGTTTCTTGTTAAGCAGCATCATGGGAGCAGTTTCTGAAATTAACTTTTTGTCTGACCTGCTATGATATCCACCAACCAAGCATATTTTTTAACTGGTCATAATATATTGCCTTTCACGTGAAAGAACAGTGAAAGATGATTGCCTGATCATGTCTGGTGATGACTTGTAATTAAATAAATGGATCATTGTAATTTGGTTTCTTGAGAGAGAAACCGGTGGTAACTACTGTCTCTGGACAAGATGCAATTTAGCAATTTAAGTAGAGACAAATTGTCTGTTGAATGTGTGAAGGTTTTTGTATAAGCCTATTTTATCTGAATGTCGGAATATATTACTTGTTAATGCACATTGGATATTTTCTGTAACAGTATGCATATTTTTGTTTATTGGAATAGCAGGAGAAAATTTCACTTGTAAAGGACAGATACACTCGTTGTAATGCCCATAATAGAAAAACTTCCCATTTCAGAGTAAAACAGGCATTTGCACAGCTTGCAGGAAACAATTGTGTTTGCCCCTTGCTTTTCGATTAAATACTGTACATAATGCAAATATTTCCAGCTGTTATAATGTATGTATGCTAAAAAAAGGATAATAAATCATTTACTTCTATTTTAAAATGGAAAAGGGGAAATAATATTGTACATATAAGTGTCTCGTTTTAAAAAGAACAATTGAGCGTACGTAACATAATTACTCGAATTTAGAAGCGTGTTACTGGAGGTTAGTGGTTAATACGAAAAAAGTAGTATGACAACTCCCCATGACTGCTTGCAAACATGAGTAATTTCCTCCAAGCCATCACGCCAGATATTATATTAAATGATTATTTTGGCACAAACATTTACCCGTCATCGTGGCAGAAAGCCTTCTGAGATTTACTCGCCAAACTGAAAATCTACCCACATTTGGCGCTTGGTGAGTGTTATAATTTCGGATCCTAAATGGGAGTATTTAAAATGATTTAATAAAAATGTGCCCTGATGGTTACTAATTTTTGCTGGCTTAAATTAAAGTGCTCTCTTATTTGCAGTATTTTGTTCTTGTGACCATCCATGTGGATAAACATATTAAGAGGTAGCATTTGTGGTAGTAGTGATGACAACATTTGGAAGGCTTCAGTATGGAAAGTTCACATCATATAAAAATGTACTGATGGTAAAATTCAAAACTCTTGAATGCAAATGGCTATTTGTATTTAACAAGCCATTTCAGTTTCTCTACAGCTGGCGTTTCATCACACTCCCACCTTTTTCATACAGTGGGGCAAAAAAGTATTTAGTCAGCCACCAATTGTGCAAGTTCTCCCCCTTAAAAAGATGAGAGAGGCCTGTAATTTTCATCAATGGTACACTTTGAGAGACAAAATGATATCTTGAGTTCCTACCATTAGGCCATAAAAAATGTGGTGTGAACTTTCAAAGTTATCATTTTTTCAAATGGTCTAACACTACTTAGTATAATTTTCTCTAAACAATTTTGTCTAAATATAGATTTTTCGTGTGATGTAGATGCATGGCCAGATGCAGACAGATTCATTGTCCCGTTCCCATTTTCTTGGGAAGAGTCCAATTGGTTCCAAACTTCTTTAATATATGGCTGATGGAGGCCACCGTGCTCATTGGGACCTTTAATGCTGCTAATATTTTTCTGTACCCTTCCCCAGATATGTGCCTCAATATAATCCTATCTCAATACAGACAATTCCTTGGACTTCATGGCTTGGTTTGTGCTTTCACATGCACTGTTAACTGTGGGACCTTATATAGAGGGGTGTGTGCCTTTCCAAATCATCTCCAATCAAATGAATTTACCACAGGTGGACTCCAATCAGGTTGTGGAAACATCTCAACGATGATCCGTGGAAACAGGATGCACCTGAGCTCAATTTTGAGTGTCATGGCAAAGGCTGTGAATACTGTACATGTGCCTTTTTGTTTTTTATTTTTAATAAATTAGCTAACATTTTAAACACAATTCTTTGACTCATTATTGTTGACATCATTGATTTTAGAATTTTGAGGGAAATAATTAATTTAATTTATTTCAGAATAAGGGTGTAAAATAACAAAATGTGGAAAAAGTGAAGCGCATACCTTCCGGATGCACTGTATAGTCGGTGAAAGTAATCATCCCTTGCATTATCTGGCTAAAGGCTGTTGGATGATCAGTGCGAAAAGAATCGTCCTGCTTGGCGACACGTGGTTGGATGAACCATGTGAGCACCCCTCACCATCCCACATCTGTCCAAGGAGTTGCAGAGCAAAAATGGGGGAAAATATCTAAAAATACGTCCAGACACTGAAGATAAATCTGCCATAAGTAGAGCATGGACATGATGAAAGTTCATGGTAACAAGGGTTAGCACAGTGTGCAATGACAGGAAGTCTATGGATTCTGCCTTCATGTAAATAGGGTTCAAATAAAACTGCACAACTCAAAGTATTGTACCTAGTTAATATATACATCTTATATTTACAACAAAGTCAATTTGCTAAATTAACGGTTTTACGTCCTATGAATATAATCTGTGGTTAATATCTACTATTAATAGATTTCTGCTAAATTGCCTATTAACAGTAAAGTACTCAAATAAAAATGAAAAATTAAACACTTTTTATGTATTAATGATTTCTACCACTGAAACAAATGACATAAAAGTTGATTTAAAAAAAAATACTTATCTCTGCTTGCAGTGCTGGCAGACAGATAGTAATTGGGCTGTTAGTAACTTCCTTCAAACTGTACATAAAAATGTATCCTCATTATCAGAGTACATTCATCTGATAATGGGATCATATGGGCTAATTTCCAAAATCCTGAAGTGTACATTCAAAGCCAAAGTGATCATGTATATTCAGCTGTATATTTTATGGTAGAGCCATAGCAGTCCCAGAATCTTCTTTGCTGAAAGCTTAAGAGAAGATCACGAGGGATGGTAATTCCTAACCTAGTAATCTGTTCAGATGCCACTGCTATTATTTTTGCACAAGATACTAATGGATTAGAACAGTGAAATGTTCCATCACCAAAGATTATAGGACATGCCACAAAGCTAGCATTAGCTCTGGAACCATAATATTATTGACTCTGTATGGCAATAAGATCTTCAAGAAGTTTAATGTCACTTACTACTAGTAATGTGGTGGATAAACTATAATCTCTAGTTTTAGTGAAAAATGTAGGCTTATATTTTCATAAAATATTTCAGCAAAAACTGGGTAAATTGTCAAATCCAAATCATGACAACCAGTCCACTCCACCACACACCTGCCTACTACATTTGAAAGGTTTAGTTTTAGCCAGGCTTATGGGTGCAAACCAGAACACAGCATTCTTTCTATAACGCAAGATCAACCACTGAAGAACAATTAGCCGTGATTGGACACACTGGTTTTGTGTTGTTGTTGTGGTGGAGCTTCAAGTCTCCCTGAAGTGTGACAAATCAATTGCCACTGTGCTTAATGTAATTTCCTTTTACTCACAGCGCATTTGTTGGGCGATATGGCTAAAAAACTATCACGATATAAGTGTTTCATATCGGTCGAATATTGATAATTATTGATCTGTTTTGTGACCTACTTAGAATAAGAAAATATTAAATTGAAACATTTTTATTTTGAATTTAACCTTCCACAGATTATAATAAAAACACAAGTCTAAAATCACAATGAACACTTAACAATTATCTGTTACACTAAGGTGCAAAATTAGAATACTTAAGAAATGCTTAATAAAGTGTAATAAAATAGTGCAAAGTGTTAAATATAAACAGAGAAACCTGAGACCTGAGAAGGTCGGGAAAACAAGTTTGTGATATTACCAGTCATGGTGGGGACGACGGTTTTGCATAATTTGCAGACGACATTGGTCTGACTACGGTCAGAGTTTTAAAAACCAAATAACTGCCATACTGGCGAGCTGACTTTTCCCGTTTTATCAACAATTTCCTCACTCACTGCGGCACTAAATTTCCACTTATCAGTTTCAGTTACGGAAGAATCCAACACGACTCACGAGACAGTAATATTGCGCAACCAAACTTGATACTATTAAATGATTGGCTGTTAGCATGTCACTCGCTACATTGCTAGGTTACCAGAGAGTGAGTGCCTTTGTTTATGCAACCAAAATTGCTTCGCAACCGCTGGTTTCTTCCGACAAGCAAAGGAAATTATCGAACGTTTTATCAAACTTATTATTATTGATATTGATTACGTGTCTATCGCGAGACATATCGTTATCGTTTTATCGCCCAGCCCTATATTTGTTTAACAAACTCTAGTTTCAATAAGTAGAAGCAGCATTTAGGCTAGTTTAAGGAATATATTACAGAGGTCGCGTTAACGCAGTTTTTTGCGTTTTTTACGCAGAAAAATAAATGAAAAAGCCGAAAAAATACTAATCATTCTGAAAACGCAGTTGAGATTCCATTTAAATGTGCAAGTTCCAACGTTGTATTGTAAATAGTAAACCGAAAAGTCTGATCCTGCAAAGCAAACATGCTGTCTACTCTCTACTGTTGTGTTTGTGTGTGAGTGTGTGTGTGTGTGTGTGTGTGTGTGTGTGTGTGTGTGTGTGTGTGTGTTTGTGGCGGAGAAAGTTCTTGAAAACCTGTAATTCTCACATGTCTCAGTGAGGAATACTGAATGATCAATTCAGCTGTCAGTAAGTAAAGACCAGTGATGGAGTACTCGAGTCCTGGACTCGCGCACTAATGACTTGTACTTGGACTCGGACTCAAGGATACATAAAATCGGATTCAAGAATTCATGAAAAGGGACTTAGACCTTGGATGAAGTTTCTGTATACTTTCTACTTTTATTTATAATAGGTTATAATTTAAAGAAGATGTTACACTTTTCCTGTTTTGGGCTCCAAGACCGGCCGGGAAACTGCTGGGGAGACCTCCATGGCTGATGTTCTTCATCATCATCTTTGGGATCTCTTTTTCCTCACAGCCACTTATATGCTTCTCAGTCAGACAGCGCTACCACTCGCTCTCCTTGTTTGGCAACACTCTCACTGACCTCACTCACTTAACGCAACTACCATTCTAACTCTAACTGTCACTACTCTCGTAACAAAGGAATTGATATTGATATATGCAACTGTAGTGCATGATTTGCACACTCCCTACTACATGTTCACATTTGAAAATTGCAGAGAGGTGTGCCCCGGATCAAGAAGATTGCCTTCACAGATTTTACATTATATTATTTACATTATACCAATATTACTTGTGATAAACAAACAGATATTAATGTGTTCTCAGTTCTGCTGCTTTCAGTTTTCTGCTAAAATACAACAACAAAAAATAAACTCCCTTTGGAATGGTGACAGTGGTGTAAATTTTGTTTAATATAGACCCTCTTTTATTTGTATATCAGCTCTTTAAATATACTAGAGTGGAGCAATGTAGGCAGTCTTGGAATTCAACTCAGACTTGACAACTCAAACTCGGGACTCTGACTCGAACGCTGGTAATGGTGACTCGACACAGACTCTTCTTTAGTGACTTGAACACTGGGGACTCGAGACTCGGACTCAAACTCAGGTAATGGTGACTTGACTATGACTCTTATTTGGTGACTAGGATTTGGACTCAGACTCGAACATTGGGGACTCCAGACTCGACTTGGACTCGGCAGTTGGTGATTCGACTACAACAATGGTAAAGACACAGGTAGATAGATCACTCCACCTTGGTTTTAGATCTACGGTATGTTGAATCTAATGAAGCCTCTATGTTGTTACAAATGAAATTCTTATTATTACTAATCCCACGTTTTCCAATTGGCTAATTGTAAGAAAATTGCATGAAAAATGTAGGAGTAAATAGAATTTGCACAAATTACGTGATCTATGTGTTAAAAAATTAATGTTTTGTGTCCCGCTTAAAAGAGAAACAGCGAGGGTTGAATGAGATAACTAAATTATCCAGCTGTAAATTAGTTGTGAATCTGTCTTTTGACCAGTCAGGATCTTTCTAAACTATAAACAAAAAGTGAGTGAGTGATGACCGAATGTCATAAATTCTCTGAAGCACTTGAATAGTTCAATAATACACAGAAAAAATATAGAGGCTTTACCAACATTCAAAAACACGTTTCCCGATCACCAGTCTGATTATGAACATTAAATATGATAAACCAACAACATTGTGGATACAAGTATGACAAAGTACGATCAAAGAAAATCTGTTTATTTTTAGCTACTCTGTCGATCAAGAACAAACACTACAATATCCTTCAGGTTTTATTAATCTACCTTGTTATTTATAAAAACAACTTTTTACACAGCATTCTGTAGGCCTGTTTCCTGCATCCTATAGAAGTCATTTATTAAAGCTGCAATGCGGAACTTCTGTCTCCCCCTTCTGGCATGGAGAGTAATTACACAAACATATGCAAGTGGAAGTTCGCCCTTTATTAGACATTCTCTGGTTGCTCCCCTCTTTGGCTTTGGTAAACCAGTCATAACTGGGTGACGTAAAACGCATCACTACTGGTGCTCCAGCGCAGGAATGTCGCCACAGACACCAAATTTAAATACTCAAGTTCACTGCCAAATACTGAGCGAATGACCTGGAGGCGATAGGCGTAATCAGCATTGTGTGAACTGGTTTGGCAAGGGCTGGAATGTAACAGACATTAATTTATATGGTATATAAGAATTCCACATTGCAGCTTTAAATTAGAATGGAGGTAAAATCCTGTAGATCCATTGACACTCTAGATCACAGGTGTCAAACCGGATCCACGGAGGGCCGAGTGTATGCAGGTTTTCGCTCTTACCTTGTACCTGACTGATTGAATAGGTTACTAATTGGTTAAGATCTCCCCTCACCTGGCAGTCTAGTTCTTAATTTGGCTCTAATTGAAAGGAAAGACCAAAAACCAGCATACACTCGGCCCTCCGTGGAACCGGTTTGACATCCCTGCTCTAGATCGACCAAAAGCTCTATATCTCACGAACCATACATGCTAGCAACTAAGCTTGGAAAGGGGAAGATCAGACGAAAAGAATGAGTGGTGGCTCATTCCTGTGGAATACACAGCCAGAGTTATGGTGCATCAAAGTCGGTCATGTTTTTTAGGCGGTTGCCTATTTTACTAAACACATTACAGACAGGAAGTAGGAAGTGAAAATGACAAAATAACAACTCTGTTATGATGTAGGTCACCATCCTGCATAACACCAACACTTTTAAAAAGTGAAAAATGAATGGGATTTAAAAAAATGTATAGAAATATAGTAAGAAATGGATGCAGCATTTTGATGTTGACTTGTTTGCATGGCCTCCAAACTTTGCACACTGGTCCAGGACACCTGGGGGCTTGACAATAAGCAATAAAAAGCGTTATTCATTATGGTTTACATGCTTTTACACATAAAAAACAACAAAAAATACATACGTTCTTTAGTTTTTGGGGATAAATATTTAATAAAACATTAAAATTCAATGACACAGGATGTTGGATTTCATTTCTCCATGTTGTAGCCATGGTCCTGCTGAGTCCAGAACCATAAGGCACTTCACTGTAGGTCAAAGTATGACCTCTCTAGAGGCCAAAAACTCAACTGTGTGCCAGGCGGACCTAAAACCCCTTAGACCTTGAAGGGTTTTAAAACACAATTCTTTTGAGAAAACGCAGACTTTTCAAAGGTAACACAACCTCTGAAATCTTTAGCTTTAAATTATGAATAGCATGCTTATGTTCTTTGAAATTTTAAAGCCATACATTAATTTCATACATACTGTAAAATGTACAGTATGTCTGTTTGTCAAAGTTGTTTACATTTTGTTTAGTCATATCTTTTGCAGGGATGGGGTAGACAGGGTTTGAAAAGACAGCTCCAAGTTCAACCAAGCAATTAGACGGGATCTATTTAGGACAGAGTGACCTAATTGGGCCAAAGCGGACAGTTATTTGGGCTGTTGTGATAGTGAGGGACAAGGAGCCCTGCAACCTTGTAGTTTAGCACACAATGTTGATAAAAAACCTCTATGCATCAAGGCAATTTGCATCTTTTACCCATAGATTGTATATTACTGGATGGAGCCATGTGTGACGTCACCCATTGGTTTGTGAAGATCTGATTTGGGTCATAGAATTTGCGGTTACGGGCGCAGACATCTTGGTTGCAGATGTGACGATTTTAGACAAGAGGGAGGAGTAATCTAGCTTGCTAACTGATATTAATTGGGATGCTAACAAAAAACAGTATTAAAAAACATAATGTTAAACAAAATGTAACGTTACTTACCGGAAAAACTGAACTGCCACTCGTTTGAGCCATAACCACGCCCTAAACGACCCTTTGCTTTATCGCCGGTTTTAAAATCAATGAGACCATAATTCAAAAAATGAACATCATGATAAATTTCAGAAGGCTTAAATCTAGCGATTGAGACCATATACTCATTATGAAAATGTTTACTGAGGTAATAAATCAAGTGAGACGTGTCGCTCATTCTCATAGACTATTACAGAAACTGAGCTCTTTTGCAACCAGACGTATCGCCCCCAGCTGAATTCAGATAGAATGAAGGTTTAAGGCACATCCTCATTTGCGTCAATTTGCCAAACCGGATGGTCACCCTGTGCTTTTTCCATATTGACATTACCTGATTATGAAATACTCTGATATATTTAGATTAAAGTTGTGCACAGTTCACTCTTACTTATTTTTTTATTTATGTGTTTTCATGACCTAATCTCCTAAACTTCACATGTTTATAATGAGAGTCATAATTGATATATTAATATATACATAAACCATAACAAAAGAGGACAGAAAAAACATGGTAAAATCCCAGCACATCCTATTTCTTTAACTTCAAATTTAAGTAATGTTGTGCAATTTACAAATGTTCAATATTGCAATATCACCAAATATAACAATGTTAATATTACGCTGACTGCTCTAATCTAGGTAGAGGTGGGACCTTAAGATGCAAGTTGCTGTTTGTACTGTAGTTCTGTGTTCTGCAAACAAGGTACAGATTCCCAAAACATCTTCAGCCTTCAGCTGTCTAATGCAAATATCAACAACAGTTGAAAAGGGCTGAGAACATTCAATCAAAAACCAAAATGATTTGTTTACAGTGAGGTGGTGTTTCATTTGTTTTTTAAAGCAATTGTTTCATATTGATTTCAGAGTGATTTGAGGTGGCAAGGGACCTGGCAGGGATGCAAAATGGCTCTATATAAAAACATTAATTAGCATTGTTCTATCAAAAGACCTTGGTAGCCTGGCTTTTGGGGTGTACTGTGTGTCTGTCAAAGTGGTACATTAGCTGATTAAATAGACAATTTCACATTTTTAATGCTATGTCTTAGAAAAATAAGATGTGTTGTATTCAATCGCTGAATGGAATCTATTCTCCACTTTTAACGATAATAATGAAACTCAATGGACAGTTTATTAGGTACATGTCATTGAGACTTGGCATGTTACATTAAGCTGGGAGATAGGCATTGGGACATTATTGTCCAACAATGTCTGAATGGGCATTACTACTGATCTAAGCATATTTAAGTGTGGTGTGACGCGCCTAGACGCGCCAATTCCAGTAACTCAGGCACTGCAACCCAACTGGTCATTTCACACACACACAACAGTGTCTATGAGTAGTGGGAGAATGGTCAAATAAAAGGAAAGACGAAATGTGCATGCCGAGATGCTGTTCTAAACAAACGTATTGTACTGCGCTGTTAAAGATAAGTTAAGACTTGCTGTGATAAGGCAGGGCCACAATTTTGAATTCAACCATCACTAAATAAGTAATGATTATTACTAAAAATAATGGGCACTCATTGCATCCTCTATGATACATTTCTAAGATAGTGCAGTAATTGGATATTTGCACCATTATTTAGAGCTTGACTGTCATGGTGTCCGTTATGGGGACCTAACATGTTTACGTTGTTTTTCCCTCTGTTTGAGTGTGTTATTTACGTTTCTATCACATGCACATTGTGTATAGTCTGGTATTCCCGCTCCCAGGTTCCCACATCACAGTGTCACGTTTTCATTACCCTATAGATTTCAGTCATTCATTAGTTACAGCTGCAACCGCTCATTAATCAACAGTGTATTTAAGTTAATTCCCTAGTGTTTGTAGCTGTCGGTTATTGTGGATTTGTATTTCCTGTCAGTCCTTGTGTGTGCGTGTCTAGAGAAGATTATTATACTTTGTTTTGCACTTCGAGGCACTTTTGTTTTTCCTAAGTATTTTCATGAATAAAACTATGTTTCCACTGAAGCCTACGCGTTTATCTCGTTACATTCAGCACAATGGACCACAGCTACAACAGCAACTATTACTGACGTTGTGACATAAGGACCAACCTTCCTACCAAGAGACAGCGAAAGAACATGAGGCACAGCAGACCGGCATGGGAGCACAGAGCATCCTACAATCCAGTAGGTGAGGACGCTGAGTGCGAGGAATTGGACAATCTACTCTGTGCCACCCTCGGCATCCGAGAGCCGAAGGGTTTTCCCTTCTATTCCAACAACATCTGGGTAGTAGATGAGGGGTATAGTCCCTTTGGTTTTCCCTACCAGGTGTTGGGTAGGATCGGCGGGGCTGAAGACTGAAGCTACGGGCCAAGAAGGGAGAATCACCATCCACTACAGGCTTGGGCTAACTACCCTCCCCACGCAGCAATTTGTTTGGTGGGTGCACAAGCAGGTACTGTCAGCTCGCTTGGACAGAGAATGACAGAGGAGCAGGAGCAGCAGGTTGAAGAGGACGATGAAGTGGAGAAGGACCTAACATGCTGGCAGATTGCGAGCCCTAGTTGGTTAAAGGCATGCTCCCTTTCCATTCAACCATCTGGCCACCCTAGCCAACTAGAGTCCATCTCCTTGCCAGTCCCACAACCCAGATGGTTGGGACGCTAGTAGATCTACGCAACCCTCCTCCACCTGGTCCACAATGACCACAATCCTCCCAGCAGCCACACTGGTGGACATACGTCCACCATGCCAGCCATATCTGCTCCGCTCTTCTCCCTGATGTCAGCAGCTGAGTCCTCTGGGCCAGAGCCTTTAAATCCTCTGCGACAACAGAGCCTGTAAAAAAGCCAAAACCTCGACGGAGGCCCCAGCAACTACAGGTCCCGTGCCAGAGGACCACCAAGCTGCGCCTCTTCCAGGGTACCAGACCCCTGTGTCCGAGGAGGGTTGGTGCCCCCCATTCCTCGCCCAATGATGTAAATACTACAGCCCTCACAGTTTTTGGCCTCTGCAGCCTCTGCGGCCAACGACAGGGCTGCTCACCAAACGCCGCAGCGAGGGGTGATGGCCCAAGACTAGAGGTCGGCTAATTAATCGGACTGGGCGATTCATTTTGGCCGGTTATGAGTTTTCAAAATAGTTATTAATCTGCATTTTTGCTCAACATCACAACTCCTTAAGTCCTCTAATATTTCCTCATTTATTTTATCAACACATCCATGATTCATGGAAATGTTGTGTAAAACGCAACAAGCCACAAAGAATGCTGTGACTTTTTGAGTATGTGCCTCTTGTTTTATCCAATGTTTTCAGTGTGCTGAATGTTCGTTCAATTAGGCTACACTGCGTGTTTGTGTGTGCTTTCGATTAAACAGCATTTAACCCACTGTTGCTGGCATCACAAATGGTGTCATCAGCCATGTCTTTAACAGACAAAATATATATACATTTTTCCTTGTAATTATGTATGGGTTGCAATAGATGAGTCTGTGTAGATGAGAGGAGCAAAGTGTATGCGCGTTCTGCACATTTTTTTATTTATTTAACCTTTATTTAACCAGGTAAGTTGACTAAGAACAATTTCTTATTTACATGCTACATCATGCCCAAGCATGCGCCCTTAAAATATTTTAAGGTTTTTCCTGGTCTGTGGCGGAATTGTTTTCGGGAACTGCAAGATAGCACCAGGGAACTTTTGCGCCGGAACACGCCTCTTTTTGGCTGAACCGCCCAACGAACGCAAGTTCATTCCCTAATGTACTGACGCGCGTCTGTGGAGGGAAAATCCCCTATGCGTCGGTGTAACAGGAGTCCCTGTGTGGGACTCCTGTTCAATATAAACAGACAGTGGACTCTAAAGATATATTCAGTATTTCTGTTTATTGTTATTTAATGTGTATATTGGTGTTTATCTAGTCCAGTGCGTATGTACTGTTGTATATGTTAGCTTGTATGTATGATTTAGTGTTCCTTTGTGTAATATGTAGCGCCTTCCTCT
>JACXGM010003149.1:27187-43316 GCA_016801145.1 Umbra pygmaea | reverse complement strand
ACCTTCAATGCCGGCCGCAGGTCGACCTTCAATGCCGGCCGCAGGTCGACCTTCAATGCCGGCCGCAGGTCGACCTTCAATGCCGGCCGCAGGTCGACCTTCAATGCCGGCCGCAGGTCGACCTTCAATGCCGGCCGCAGGTCGACCTTCAATGCCGGCCGCAGGTCGACCTTCAATGCCGGCCGCAGGTCGACCTTCACTTTTTCCATAACAAGTAGGCAACATAAAACCCTTCAGCTCTTCACCTTGCTCAAGGATAATCTCTGCTCTGTCATTTTGTCACCACCCTTACCTCTAAGGAGGACTCCCGTTGTGAAAGCCAGCCATACAAACAGCATTTGAGCTCCAAATGAGGTTTTGATGTTCAGACGCTGAATGAAGGCAGTTGAACGAGGGGCTCAGCTATAATCCAGAGAGGGGGAATTGTATTCTGATTACGGACCGGCAGGAGTCGACAGCGGGCACATTTAAAGAGTTTCGGCTCCTGCCCATTTGGAAACAAACCGAGCAGTCTCTCTGAATGGCAAACAGCCCCCCCCCCAAAACCATTTCTCCTTTCAATTAAAGGGAGTGGAATGAGCTTGTTGTGGTGCCGTTAGCTCGGTGGATGGGACAGAATGTATGAAGGTGTTAAAGAGTGCAGCTCAGTGGTCTGCACACATTGGCTTTTAATGAGCTACCATAACAAGTGAAGTGTGTGTGTCGTACCGTTGACAGGTTTCTGGTGCATGGAGTCGACAAAGTAGCGGGGGTTCTCGATGGTGTACTTAATGTCACGCACAGTGTTGGTGCCACCACCCTCCATCCACATGCCCTTCTTAGAGGCCTTGGCCTGGTCTTCAAGGTCACATAGTCTGGCCTGGTCTGGACTACACAGGGACAAATACATGGTTAGTGTTTGATACACCGGCAGCATGATACAGCCAAGTAGCTACAATAGATCACAGGAACAATGGACATTGTTATTTTTTGCTGACACAGCAGCCAGCGCAGTGGCTTCTTCAAGGGCGCTAGTATTTTGAACATCTGATGCCAGAAATCTTCTAGCTCACTACAGTTACTGCCCTTTAAGCAGTTAGTAGGCTGGTGACAGTCTCTTAAACACAGTAGGAATGTGCTAGATTTAGTTCTGGTCACTGGCAGTTAAACAATGAACTTACATTAAGAACTTCTTCACATGTAATGGACAATAACTATCATGTAGCAAAGCTGACTGCCGAACAACCAGATAATGTGCCTCTTCAATGCTTTACTATATCGTAGGGTAAAAAAGTGAAGACCCACACACTGACAAAGGTACTCTGCAAAATGTTTTCGGCAGGTGTGAAAAAATGCTGCAAAGTAAGAAAGCTTTCAAAAATAGACATGTTATTAGTTCATCTTTGTCAAAGTGAGTGAACAGAAGAAAAATATAAATCCAATCGATATTTTGTGGGACCACCCTTTGCCTTGAAAACGGCATGAATTGTTCTAGCACAAATTCAGGGACTTTGTAGGCATATCGTCATGTGTATGATGAAACATTTCAAAACAGGTGCTAATGATCATCAATCTAATGAGGAACACAACAACGAGACACAAGGTAGTTATACTGCATCAGCAAGGCCTATCCCAGGCAGGGGTTTCCAGATGTGCTGTCCAAGCTCTTTTGAAGAACCCCAAAGAAACTAGCAACATTTAGGACCGTAGACGCAGTGGTCGGCTAAGGTAACATACTGCAACAGATGAAAGATACACGCTCACTTCCCTTCGGAAGATTTCCAGCAGTGTCATCAGCTCAGAATTGGCAGAAAACAGTGCGACCCTGATACATTCATCTACTGTCTGTAAAAGTCTGGTCAGAAGTGGCCTTCATGGAAGCCATACCTACGACTTGGAAACAAGGCCAAGAGACTTCCATACCTACGCATGGAAACACAGGAACTGGAGTGCAAAACAATGGCAGCAGGTGGTCTGGCCTGATGAGTCAACATGAAGTATGTCTGTAGCAGAAGCAGTTTGTTCACTGAAGGGCTAGATAGCGTACAAGAATGAGTGTCTGCAGGCAACAGTGAAGCATGGTGGAGGTTCCTTGCAAGTTTGGGGCTGCATTTCTGTAAATGGAGTTGGGGATTAATGGTTTCCTCAAAGCTGAGAAGTACAGGCAGATCAATCATGCAATACCATCAGGGAGGCATCTGATTGGCCCAAATTTAGTCTACAGCATGACAACGAGCCCAAACATAGAGAGAACGTCGTTAAGAGATATCTACAGCGTAAAGAAGAACAAGGAGTCCTGGAAGGGATGGTATGGCCCCCACAGAGCCATTATCAATGTCATTGAGTCTGTCTCTGATTAAATTGAGAGAGAAGCAACGGAGGCTGCCTAAATCTAGTAAAGGTCTTTGGTTGGTTCTCGAAGATGTTTGGGCAGACCTACCTGCCAGGTTCCTTCAAAAACTGTGTGCATGTGTACCTAGAAGAATTGATGCTGTTTTGAAGGCAAAGGGTGGTCACACCTTTCTTCTGTTCGATCAATTAGCATTTTGTTAATTGACAAATATAAACAGACAAAGCAGGGTCAGTGGGAATTGGAAAAGACCAAATTTAAATCTGTTTAAATAAATTAAATAATAATACTAATAAAATAATAAATGATTCAATGTTTGCTAATATCAGGGGGTTGTATTTGAAACCAGAGACAGAGAACAAGTAGTAGTAAATTAAAGGAAACTGTCGGGGCACATTCATATTTTAAATGTCCCGTTCATCATTATAGTTTCTCCATATCCACCAGCTCTATATTTAACTGTCACAAATTAATAGCCTTGTATTTGGCGAAGACACAGAAAGGGCCATGGTCAACTCACATTTGGAACACAACAACATCACTTAGTTTATGGGCCAGTAAAATCGAGAAAATACAGGGGAAACAAACATCTCATTTAACACTTAACTCCCTTCACTTGCATAAACAGCAAAATGTTCTTCTAACACCTGGTAGATGGCCAAATGTAAAGTACAATTCCCCAGTTTAACTTGCATCTGCGTGCTGTCAAATGATATTTGCCTCTTAACGGTTATTAAAAGAAAAACATTAACAGTTGATTAACCCCTCCATTGTCATAGATATGTCTGACTTGACATTCATTCATTATAGGAGTTGGCAAGAGATCACTTCAACGTATCTGGAGACGGGCTACATAACACCAAGCAACTCTTCTCAATTATCGCATTTTTAAGACTGACTCTCCACTTTCCCTGAGCGTTTTAATTTAGGCTAAATGGAGCTTTTCTGCTATGTTTCAGTCCAGTCGGCTGCCAGACAGAGCCTCTACCAAAGATCAGAGGGCCCTTTGAAGACAACATGGCACACAACAACGCCCTCAAACAGGCACGGCAGCCAACACATGTCTCAATTAAATCCACACTGGTTCAAAACAAAAATGGCGGCTGTTATCTTAAAAGACCATCAGTGTTTGATTTGCCAGTTCCAATTCTCGCCTTTTTCCCTCCCTTTTCTTCAGTGCCTTGTTGTCACAAAGACGTTCGTCAAGTCCTTGCAGGAGGCATGTAGAAATGAGTCTTGCCGATGACTGATATATGAGACATGGATATAGAGATAATGGGACCGGGCTCTTTGTTGAAATGAGCGCAGTAGAAACTGATGCCGTCTAGAAATGAGACTGAGTGTTAGGTTTATAACGAAAGGATAGGGCACAAAGTCCTACTCAATAGTCACACGCACTGAAAGTGTGAAAGAATTCTGAAACAGTACAGTCATAATTCGACTGTTGTATTGAATTCCAAAATCCTTCGTTCATCTTCCCCTGTCCTTCATCGCCTGCTATTGGAACAAACCTTGATTGAAACTAGGTCTTTCTTTCTACAGAAAGAAAAGGATAATTGTAGACCATTCCAGTGAAGGCTAAAGAATGTCAATAGCAGTTTAGCTATTTAGGAATTGCAGCAAAACAGTGAACTTACAGTGAGTAAGGGGTCAAATCTCTTAGAGTCTACACTGCAAAACGGTGCTTTAATCGACTACTATTGGGAAGTATTATGCCATTTGGGATGTGACTGAGCCTAGACCAGCCAAAAATATAACACGTCTGTGACCAGGCTGAGAGCAATGGCCAAACAGATCAACGGGTCACCGGACGTAATCTGCTTGTGGCTGTTCTAAGGCACGACAGTTCGGAATGCCTAAACTCCTTCAGAGTCTTTATTGCCATTAGAAACCTATTACCATCGTAATTAGAGCAGTAACTGCGATGTATCATGCCTAACAACAGCTCTTAGCCGTGGTATATACACCACAGGTATTGTGCTACATTTAATATTGACATGTTAAAAGGCTGCTCTTGCAAAGCACTTCCGTGTGGAGACAAGTGTCATACTCAGCAATAATACTTTGATTTTAGTATTTAGAGTGATTAGTAGTGCACCGCAAACACTTTCACAGATTTATTACACTGGCATCGTAGAAGTCAAACCCGCAATCCTGGCGTTATAAGCACAGAGCTGTAACAACTACAGTAGAGACGAACACGCGTTGATTCAGCAGAAATTAGTTCCCATACCAAGACAAAACACACTTATTTATGCTGGTAACATTGGAAATCGTTTACTTCAACACTGAAGTTCACGTATAGTCAACAGTCAAATGAGACTGCAGGAGGATGGCTAATGCTTGGGTAATTCTGTAGACTACTACTTGTGAGCCACAGGTAAGAAACCAATCCAGCCGAACAATCTCGGGAATTAGAAAAAGTAGAAAAAGAGCACTAAATGTGTCAAAAACAAAATATGCCTTTAAAAGGACCAGCAGGTGGGTTGTGAAGCAGTGTGGTGCATGTTTATTTAAATTCCCTCACCAGAGGTCGGCATGGTTACATAAACAACCCCCTTAAATAATTGAACATCAACAGCCTGAAAGCCAGCCTACTTTCTCAATGGGCCACAAGAGCCTGCCAAAAATCACATTGGGTGGCATTTGGACCAAGTGGATTCTAGCGGGAGGAACAGAAAGCGTTTGAAGAGGTGAGTGTGTCCTAGCAGCTTTCCGTAGTAGCCGTAAGACGACACTGGGCATGCAGCCCAGACCTTCAGATAATTGGCTCCTGGGGTTGATGTGGCGCTGTGGCCAGCCTGGTTCGGGAACATGCACTCACCCACTCCGTTTCAAATCAACGCCCTCTGATTGGGGTGATCATTAAGAGTACATCGGCAGGCTAACGAAGAAGGGGCTGCGGCACCGTTTGCACTCATTTCAAAGCCCTCCCACTATAATATTCGACCCATTTGGGGCAAACGACACCCTGCGTAGAGGCAATTACATTAGCGCCCGTTCCGAGTCATTGCGTGGAATGCTCTCAAACCGGGTCGTTAGTTGCAAAATATGCAGGGAGGCTATTAGTTTATGCATTTGGTAAAACTGTTCTAGTACATAGTCATGTCCACCAGGGGGAGTTCAGCATTTTAGGAGAGTCGACTGCTTATCTGAGAGAAGTGAAGTCGCCCTGGATTAAAATAACCATGACAACTGGAGTAGGATTCAATGTTTTCTTCAAAGGTGATGATGATTCATTTTTTTATAAAACAACGCACGCTTCCCCCAAAATATGGTTGTAAAATTCTAAATGTTACAGGTAGTGAATTCCATTTGATAAGTGTGTTCCTCTTGTTCAAATCACAGGCCCCGGACAGCTGCTCAGTGACCTGTTCAACAGGGTGGGACTTTCAACGGGTTAAGCGTTATGGATTACATCTCCAGGTCGACCAACTGAATTATCAGAAGGCGTCAGTCAACATACTATCCTTGTGAAGGAAATCGACTACTTCAAAATGGTCATGACTGGTGAACATAGTGCCCAGACTCTCACAGAGATGCGATGTCCATCTGTGACTACAGCTCTTTCCAGTGGCATCTTTCGTTCTCTTGGACATAACCGCAGGTCAACACTGCCCCCACCTGGGCTCTTATATTACTTGAGCATGTCAAGGAAAGTAGTAGGAAAATGAAGATGTCTTTGTGCCAGTATCATCCCCAACTCGCACAGTATACTCACTCCATCATAAGGAATGTGGTGAGTTGTGTCATCACACTGTAGGCAGACAATTGACAACACGGATGTCAAAAGAGATAAAGAATTTTCACAAACTGGAAAACTTTCTCCGCAGGCTACAAATAGGGCAATGACAAAGTCTGCTGTGACAAATTGACTGAATTTTAGTGCCTGTTCAGAGTTTAAAAAAATATACATTCAGTAATAAAATATTCACCCAGTAAATGTTTAAAATGCCCTAATTTAAAAAAATATATAACAATAGTAACTCCCTCAACGTAAAAGTACATTGTAAACCATTCCACATGAGGTGCAAAGAAAGCAGTTCTAATTCAGCAGAGATCTTAGGGATCTCCATTGATAGACATTCCTGGGCTAGGGTCTGGTAGACAGTCAGTCTAACAGTTAAGAGAATTAAAATAAGGTGCTTGTGCAAAAGAGCTTTATAGATGAAAAGTCCAAAATGCAATTCTCTGCGAGACTTTAAAGCGAGCCAGTCTAGTTTTTGATACAGGATGCAATGGCAGGTGCTGTACTTGTCTCACTGCATCTAGAGGTTTCAATACAGAGGCAAAAGCATGCATATAAATCAGTGGATACATATCATGTTCTATTTGTTAAGTTATTTTCAAACCATCTACAGGCAGCCTCTGAAGGAGTAATGGATGATCCATTACCACTTATATGTACCACTTATATGTAATCTAGTACCACTTATATGTACCACTTATATGTAATCTAGTACCACTTATATGTAATCTAGTACCACTTATATGTAATCTAGTACCACTTATATGTAATCTAGTACCACTTATATGTAATCTAGTACCACTTATATGTAATCTAGTACCACTTATATGTAATCTAGTACCACTTATAATGTAATCTAGTACCACATATAATGTAATCTAGTACCACATATAATGTAATCTAGTACCACTTATAATGTAATCTAGTACCACTTATTATGTAATCTAGTACCACTTATAATGTAATCTAGTACCACTTATTATGTAATCTAGTACCACTTATAATGTAATCTAGTACCACTTATAATGTAATCTAGTACCACTTAAAATCAAGTACAAGAGTAGCTGTGGAGGTGGTACTATGACCTGTTCTAAAGCCGGACTGATGAGCATTCAAGATAAAATGTCTACCTAAAATCCAGCGCAGCTGCATGTTAATACGTTTCTGAAATATTTTCACAAGACAAGAAAGCCTAGAAATGAGTCTATAATTGTTTAAGTCACTGGGATCACCACATTGAAAAAGTGGACGTACTGGAGCTGTCTTCCAAACCTTAGAAATGATTCCTGATAAAATGGATCAATAAAAAAAAGTGTCTCAGCAATAATAGTTTCAGTAAGCTGCAGGAAACAAAGATTAAGATCATCTGCCCCAGTAGGAGTTGTTAAATAAATAGTTAAAAGGGCTTTAAAAACTTCCTCAGATGTAACCCGCTGAAATTAAAAAGATGGGGCCAAAGCTTTAGCTGACAAACTATCGGGAGAAAAAGTTTGTCTCAACATGGTACTACCTACATAAGTCTTTTCTGGGAGATTTATTTCATTGCCATTTCCACCTTTAAATAAATTGCCAGTTTATTTGTTAATTCATCACAAATTTTGTCACAAGTTTCATCGTATTAGTCAGAGAGGAGTGGCTACTTCGTTTTAGGTATTTTCTAGCATTCCAGAATTTATATGAATCACCATGAGTGTTGGGAATTGTATTTATATAATAACTTGACTTTTGACTTTTTTTTACAGAGACGGTACACTTGTTTCTGAGTTGCTTGAATATCAGCCAGTCACCAGCAGGTGTGTCTGGCCTTAAACCAGGCTTATTTCTTAGCTGAAACAGTTCTGAGAGTTCTGTGGTGAACCAGGGGTTTACCCTGTCTTCCATGGTTACCACCACCTGGATGTTCCACAGGGCCATTGTAAATAAATCAATGCCATACACTTTCAGTTGTTTTTTACATTATAGGATTTCTTTAAGTTTTTTATGAACAAGACAATGGGAATCAGAGAGACGGGTGAGAAAGAAAAAACATAAGGGCTAAAACTGACGAAACCACGTCGCCAGGGAACACCCATGCTACGGAGTCGATAGCTTAGACCGCTTCACTAAACTCTGGCACAATATCATATCACTTCTGATTAGTCTTACTTGTTGCCTCGGATGCCCTCCCTGCGAACAGTGGCGAGGCCTTCCTTCACAAGGTAGTCTGCAATGTTTTCACCGGTGGTGTCTAGAGACAGAGAGAGAGAGAGAGAGAGAGAGAGAGGGAGATAGCTTCAAACATTTCAAAGGAAGAGAGAGTAAAGAGCAACAGGAATGTAGAGAGCTAAATGGATTGTATGAAGTATGAGGTACAGTGGAGGACTAATGAACCACTCGTCTTTCCATCGATGCAAATATTTTAAGTTCAAGTAGGGAATTTAAATCCTATTCCTCAACGGAAAAATGTCCCAGTGGGGCGTCGACTAAGTGCACCAGTGACATTTGCCCAGTATAAATTATTTTTTTGGTAGTCTAAATATACTTTGTTGTATAGTTAAAAAGGTAAAATACGCTGCATTTTAGTCAGCAAAAAAATAAAGAATTCTAAAAAGTAGAGCTAGGAAAAATATAACACTTCCATGAACATAAAGACCCACTCATAATGTAATTATTATTTCAAAGACCATGCCCAGCTTTTTTGTGCAATAATCACTGATCTGGCTTTCAAAGTGGTCTTTGAAACTGCCCTTTTCTAATGATCTAAATGAGAACTATGAATATTAATGCAAACTTCCTGATTAAGAAAATTAGTTGTCTGCTTTTATAATAAGGGTATCGTTATAATTTGCATACTTTGGACTAATCTACTTTCAAACGTGCGCTGGAGTGTTAAAAAATGCAAATAAAATGTACTTAAATACACAGTGGGCCATAATTTGCCCACCCCAGGTTAAAATAGTTTAACTTCTCCATTACAGTAAACATGATTTCTCCATGTATTCTGGTGGCCATACAACTTAGTTGAGCAAAACCTTAAAATGTAAATATCCAGTTGAAACCGCTTGTCGTCAAACTGAGGAGTGATTTTATGTTCATGTGAATAGAAGAAAAAGGTTGTTTTTGGTGTATCAGCAGAGAAATTGGTCACCATTGATCTTCCACTTACGGTAAAACATACTGTTGTGTGTAGCGTTAAAATTGGGGTTTATTTTAGATGTAGGCATTATAGGAAATTTGTTAGGTTATTAAGTTAGCGTTAAGGCTACTGGGCTGGAAACATGGATGTCTGTGATCCCTGTTACCATAGTGACAAATAACAGGCATTGGAAGATTCTCTTATTACCTCGACCCAGATACACCATGCCATACTCTCTGCCCAGAACTGTCTTGACCTCCACAGTGAAGCACACCTCTTTCCCAATCAGCATCTTACGCAGGTACTCTCTGGCCTGGAAGGCGTACGGCTGTAGGGAAACAGACACATGTTCATCTGAGGACCATGACAGCATTGTACCACTAGGGGCGCCAAATAACCACAAATCACATAGAACCATAAACTGCTGTGGGCTGACTACATGAATAGAAATGCATCTTAGATCTGTGATGATGAAACAACGGTTTGTGCAAGTTAAACCATTGATAACACCCACAATATAGTGCAAATTGCAGGCAAGTATGCAACGCCACTGGCCGCAAAGTGTAACACGTATGTAATCGACAGAAATTCATTAATCTGAGAATCAACTTTGACACGAGCAAAGAACAACGCATCGCACTCCCTTTCTTTGGAAAGTCAAACTGAATTCAAAGTGAGGGTGTAGTGCCTTCATATTTGGACTTCAGCCTGTCTAGCCTGAACAACAATACCCATTTTCTACTGACATATAGACAGAGACATGTTTGTACTAAACAGCCAGTAGTACTGTATATACCAGCGTTCTTACTACAGCCCCTGAGACCACCTAGCCACCGTGAGAACACTGAACATCAATGCAATCCTTGTCCTCTTGCTGATTGGTGTGTTCCCTAAGGCAGTAACTGGTTCCACTCACCTCATCTGGGGTATCCTTCTGGTCAGGCTGGCTCTGTGGGGCACGGCGTGCCAGCGCCCCGGTACGGATGTTGCTCAGGTTAATCTGACGCTCTGGGGGCGGACCACCCCGTGGCTGGCCCCGCACGATTATTGCACATCCTGACAAGACCTGGAAGAGCAGTATGTCAGAGTCAATACTGGCCTTGGACCATTATGGATTGTTAACATTTCTGTAGAGGTAGTTAAGAGACACATTTAGCAAGGGAAGGAAACAAATATGGGGGTACTTTTCTGATTGGGGGTGTTGAATGAGAGTTCTGTTCTACTCCGGTGGTGTTGAACATGAGAAGTATTTTTGATTAGTGGTGTTGAAGTAAAAAAAACAAAAGGTTAGGCATATATCTATAGAGTAGAATAACTCTAGGCTATTGCATATGACACAGGCATTTTATCAATTCTTTCCTCTAATTCCTCTGTCCTACATCCTGTTTTAAAATGTTAAAATGTCATTCAGAAGATGACCAGGGTAGACAGACACAAAAATGTGATTGTATTAAATAGGGCTGTGCTTCTCCAGTCAATAAGTACAATAGAGTTTGGGGGAGATGTGGCATATTTCATGTTTATCTTCTGCAGTAAAGCACACTAAGCCCTTTCTCAACCCAACACTGTGAAGTATTATATTCACATCTATTCACAACATTTATGAAAAGCTACAATCATGTCAGAATGTCAAATACACCCAATCTAAATTTACATGTTTTTTTAGCTGGAGCTAAAATACACAGGAGTGTGCTAGGTTATTCATCACATGGCACTGCTGTATTTTCAAAACAAAGGATGACCAAAAAACACAATACATGCTGCTGGTTCAGAGGAAATGGTCAGTTTAGTGTTTATATGTTGGAGATTACAAACCAGAATTACAAGCAAAAAACATTGGCCATCCTCGTAAACACTAGTTGAACAACTGACTTGCTGTGCACATTATCTCTAGGCATTACTACACATTATCTCTAGGCACTACTACACATTATCTCTAGGCACTACTACACATTCTCTAGGCACTACTCCCCGATGTCCAAATCAAAAACAGGAAAAATTGACAATGTATGTTTAACTAACAAACATTGACCAATAAAGTGATCCTTGAACATCTTGTCGGGTCACAGACAACAGGGGATTTAAGCTTTTGGTGAAACGAGAAAACACCAAGGAGCCATGTATTCATGGAAGCTCCAACAAAACCACTAACATTAATATTCCCAGGGCTCTTCCATCCAACCAGAGTCAAACAACCAATTTGCTACTCTAAAAATAAACATATTTACTGTATAGTCTCAACAGAAAGACACTCCCCAAGGCAACTGCTCATTTGCAGAAGACTTGAGAAATGAAGGCACTGTCAGAGAGTCTATATGATTGCAAATGTTTTAGATAAACTCTAACTGCTAAAGCTAAACCTAGCTTGAATCAGAAATTATATAAACAGTGGACCTAATTTGATCTTTCAATGCAGTGCAGGATTATTTGTTTCTTTCACAAATATACTGTTGTGAATATGAAAAGCAACAACAGTATCGACACAAGCCGAAAGCGTATGCCAGCTCCCTGTAGAAAAAGAATTAGAGGCCATGGCAAACAGTAGCAATAAAGAATGTAATCAATTATACGTGGTTGTGAGAATGGGCCTCAAAAACCTTTAGACCCATCGTATATTTAGATGTAAAAGGGATTTACTGTGCATATTATTTAAAGTTCTGTATGGTTTATTTGGGCCAGCTCGTAATAACTGCTCTGTCCCGCTACGGAGGGAGTTTAGGGGGGCCGAGGGATACGTGTCAGTTTCTCGTGGTCACTTGGATCAGAGGGACTATGCAAACAGTCTGCAACGCTACAGTTCAACAAGGTGTACCTAACTTTGTGAAATAATTCAATCCAAAACAAAATCGGAATTGGCTGCTGTCTATTTTACAAAGTGAAAGTAACAATTTAGTTATAGGCTAATTATTTATCCAGGATTGTGTATCTGTAATCAAAGCAAATCCATGTATTGATACCTAGATGGTTACTTTCGCTCTATTTAGAATCCCAAAAGCAGATGAGTTACAAAGAAACATGCACAAGACACGAACTTTGATCCCCACAAGCTTGAGTTGGGTTAGCTAGCTACTTAGCCATGTAGCCACTTAGCCAGTCCACCATGTTAATCCTAGTAGAGTTCAACCAAACCCTTTTACTAGTAAGTGTTCCATGTTGTCACAAAGTAGAAACAACAACTAGCTTCCTTGTTGTAACATCTCAACTGGTTGTTGGATACTGTAACGTTGATGTAATCTAACACCACGTTGAAGCATGTGTGGGCTGTTTAATAGATCACTTAGCTCGTTTTCAAAAATCTCTTGCCTACTATTTGTTATGGCTGTTTAGTACAAGTACTGCATGCTTTTTTAAACATTTTTATTGGTCATTGCCAGGTTTCACTATAGTACAGTAGTTGTAACGTTTAATATTTAGATATACACATATGCAAACCCCAAAATAGACGTGATTTTAATCATCAATTGCTTTAACGGTTTCAACTCTCAATCGAGTAAATGTGATGCCATTCCCAGCTAGCTAATTAGCTAACGTGTTAGCCAACAACAGTAAACAAGGCCAGAGACAATACAAAGTTGAATTCCCCAGAAGTTTGATATCGATGTGAGATAACGGTATTAGCCTGTGTAAGTACTACTCTAGCTGGCTATCTCCAGGCTAACATAACAAGCTGTGAGCGTCCTTCCCAGTCCCATATGTCCATACCATCTTGACTATTCCTCTCTGAAGTGCAGCAACCGGAGCAGGATTCGCCTGAGCTTGTGCCGAAACAGAAGATGCCATGTCCACAAAGTTAGATTCGCCGTTTGGGGGGAAACAGGTAAGGAGCCGGGTGACCGAAGTGACTGTTCTATTGAAAGCCAAGAGAAAAAGGCTGGATACTTCAGAACACACACGATATACCGGAAACACACCGTATCATGCACACACGTCAAACCGTTACTTTTCCGGGTACAGGAGTGAAAATGAATGGGGCAGATAGGGCTTGTTCTTGGTCGCGTAAGCAAACTGAAGTAAGATCTTCCGGTGCACGAGAGGTTCGACACGTCAGCGCAGTGTCAACGGAGACGATACTTAGACAAAGACACGTCACTCTGGGTTTTGAAAAAATACTTCCGGTCTGTGTAACGGGTTCCTCAACGCAATAGTGTCTGGACTGCTTAGTCAAATCAAGGAGTTGGACGTCTCGTTCTTCTTCTGTCTCAGAGACTGTTACTGGCACCATGCGTTAATGTGAATGGGTTCAACTCGTGTTTGACATGCATGAAAAGTATTGTGTGCAAATATGTGAGCATGTATACACGAGAGCTGTATTCATTTTTTATGTAGGTTAGGAGTTTTGTTTCATTGTGGTCTATGTAAATTAGGAGATTTCTCAGGAAAACTGGTTGGCATAAATAGGAAAGAATAAGAATCTGGATCAGAAAGATATTCATTGCTAGTCTTTTGGTGCAAGTTATATGTAGTACAAAGGAATGTAAATATGTTTAAGGCGCAGGATATGACCAGAATGAGCAGAATGAGATCAGAATGAGCAGAATGAGATCAGGATACTTACAGTATGTGGACAGGTATATGTACATAGGCTATATATATATATATATATATATATATATATATATATATATATATATATATATATATATATATATATATATATATATATATATATATATATATATATATATATATATATATATGAACATCGTAATGTATTTAATATTGCAATGCACAGTATAGTGTAAACAGCAGTACAATGTAAACATTTTTAAGCTTTTAGGGAGCAGGAATGCATGTTATGATGTACGGCTATGAGTGATTTTTATTATTCCCCTGACACTATAGTCTATTTTTAGGAGAAAAAATATATTTCGACCATTTAAAAAAACAATTTACACAGAAAAATTTGGTGACATCGTTGCAGCTTCGCAGTAAAATGTTATGTTAATTCAGAATAAATTTTATTGGGCTGGAGCTCATCGTTTCTAGAAAGCCCCAGTTGACAAACCACTATCACTTCTGTCTTGGTATAGTCACATACTGTAAGTTAATCAAAAGTTTGGTGATACTATCCCGTATAAAGCACTTTATTAGTGCCTATAACACAATTTGTTTATGTGACTTTACCACTATTTGTTTTGTGGTTAAATAGAATTACAGTGTAATTAGCGTTTGCTACGGTGGAGTTCGGGGATGGTGTACGGGCACAGTTCAAATCCAGTTGGACACTTTTTTATTCTGATCTCCATTCCAGCGTGATGCAGATGTGTTGCACTTTTTTATGGTAACCCTAACGTTAATCCTAACCTTAACCATACTGTATTGTTGTGTAACCTTAACCAAACCCTAATCTTAAACACACTGAAAGTTGCCTAACCTTAAGCATTCCCTTTAAGGTGTTGTCTAACCTTAACCGTTCCGCCAGGCCGCTATCACTTTTTTTAATGGTATAGTTACGTAAAACTACATGGTATAGTCATTTAAAAAAATAATACTATCATCATGAAAAAAGTGGTTAATGCGTTACAGTCTCACAAAAGTTTTGATTAACTTACATGAATATACCACGAAAAAACTGATATAGGGTTGGAGTTAAACATGTAGTCTGCAGTTTATGGCCACTGGTAGTGAAAGTGGCGCTGTTGAGTGTATCGTATGTGTGGATTTGTGCTCAATGTCATCAAAACCAATCCTTTAAACTTGGACTTTCATGGCTATGATAGTGAGTCTACTTATCTAATTGTTTTTTGTTGTTGTTTCTTCTTCAATTTTCCTCCGTTTGCAATTCCCACTACACACCTTGTCGGCAGCTCCGCAACTTCTTTGACAGATCTGTGGGATGGCGAGGGGCGCGCACATGGTTCATCCAACCAGGGGCGGTTCTACACAGGGGCCTACAAGAGCCAGTGCCCCTGTAAAAATGGCCCTGCCCTCCCCGTGAGCTGACTGAATAATAATAAATAGAAAATGAAATAAATTGATCAAGTTATTACAATGTTATGCACTAGCAACAAAATGTGCCCCTCTGATTAAACACTGGGCCCACCTTGGCCCCCCCAGTAAAGTGCCTAGAACCACCCCTGCATCCAACCACATGTTGCCCATGTCACATACATCTTTTTGCACTGTTCATCCAACACGGAACACTTTAATCAGATCATCATGCATTGGATGATTACATTCACCAACTTAACTTCCGCGATTGAATTTACAAGCGCCCGATCTAAAGACGAGTTGCTGGAGAGTGACGTGGCAGGATAGATAATTGGACTTATTTAACTCAAATCTCGGGCAGCGCTATGCCAATTAGTGCTGCCTCTTGCAGGAGGTCCGGGAAAAGTCAAAGATCCCATAGTCAGGCTCAAACCACTGACTATCCTGATGCAGACTGTCCTGCAATGGACTAGTGGTTTAAAGATTCAAGATTCAGAAAAGCTTTATTGACTAATATGTTGCCATGTTAGAACATTTTCTTTTGATTAAAGGCGGTGTGTGTGTGATGTGTCAGTAGCATGAGTTTTGTATATGTGTTGCATTGGGAATGAAGGATTTGTTGTATAATGACTTTTTAGCCAGAAGCACTCTGAACCTTCTTCCTCATGGTAATAGTTTAAAGCTTTGGGGGAGGGGGTGGGGGACATCCTGGATGATGACGTTGGATTTTCTTTCCACTGCTTGTACATAAAGATCAGATGGCTGTTTTTGTGGAATGCCTATGATTTTAACGGCTTGCCTGGCTATCCTAGCCAGCTTTCTCTTGCATTTGTTTGGTAGGAAGCTGTACCAAGATGTGATGTTGAAAGCAATGACAGACTCTATCAGTGACGGGTATACTCTGGATAGAATGTCCTGTCTCACTTCAAATCCTTTAAACAGACTCTATCAGTGACTGGTATACTCTGGATAGAATGTCCTGTCTCACTTTAAATCCTTTAGACAG
>JACXGM010003149.1:0-20986 GCA_016801145.1 Umbra pygmaea | reverse complement strand
ACACAAGCAAAGGTTTATATAGGACTGGACACAGCTGATCAGTATTCCGGTGATTGTGAGCGGTGATGAGGGATGCGTTTATGAGAAGCGGAACGTTGGGCATTGCTGGACCTAGAAGGGCTCCGGGAGGCAGGACTGCGACTCGGGAACGTTACAATACCAATGTGTGTGTTGTGTTCTTTGTTAAGTCTGGCTGCCACACTCTAAAAACAAAAGGTTCTAAATAGCACAAAAAGTGGTTCATGGCTTGTAATTATAGGGGAACCACTTTAAGTGCTATATAGCACATATCTTTAAAAATGGTGCTATGTAGAACCATAAGAGGTGCCATATAGAACCTTAAGCACCTCATAGAACCGCTGAAGAACCGCTGGAGAAGTAGTGGTGCTATATAGCACCTTAACTATTTAAACAACCTGTTAAGCCCAGTTTGGTTCTTCAGCAGTTCTTCAGCGGTGCTTTGGGGTGGTTAAGGTGTTATATTGAACCTCTTATGGTTCTACATAGCACCATTTTTAAAGATAGGTGCTATATAGCACTTAAAGTGGTTCCCCTATTATTACAAGCCATGAACCACTTTTAGTGCTATTTAGAACCTTTTGTTTTTAGAGTGCATGCCATGTCACATTTTAGTTCTCTACCTCACGAGAGATCAATATGTTCTCCAGCTCCTGGCTGTAAAACCTTTCCCCATTATTCCACATTTTGGTCATATGCACTGATGATGCCTTTTTGGCTTGACTGTTAGCTTTACCTGCATTGCTTGGATACATTGACCATTTGTAACTATTGGAACAGTAAAGCATTTATTTTTCTTTTAGCTTTGTGCTCAGGAACTAGAGATTTGACATCATAGATTTATAATGAGTTTAAAGTATAGTACTATTTTAGGTCATTGTGTACATATTGGTTTCACCATTTAAAAATTGCAACACGTTTTATGCAAAGGGATTTTTAGGTCTCCTTAGAGCAAATAAAGTGTATAGGCCTACAGTAACGTGTGCACAAAAATATGTCTTAATACGTATAATATTACAAGCACAGAATAACAATTACTTTAGCTTATGAGTAATATACTAAATAGTATGAATATACAGTGCAGCCTAGAAGTAAAAAATTGTAGTTTTTTTCTAACGCAAATGTTAGACAAATTAGATCAAAATATTCAGTGATGTAGACCTTTTATATAAATTGGTGCTTTCTCAAATGCACCTTTTGTTCAAATAAAATGCTCTACTTAATATATAAGCAGTGCATGTATTTGATTCAGTAGTCTGATTTACCAATAAATATGTATTTGTTTATATAATAGAATTACGATATAAAATTGGAATCCTCTGAAGTTAATTTACAATATTTATTGTCATATTTTAGGGTGCAGAAATAAACTAGTACGGATATGATGTCTGACTATGTGTTCAATTCAATTAAAACTAAAATTTCTGTGATTACGCATGTGCTATTTTCCTCAACGCTGAAATTAACTCACATACTGTTCTTGGTTCTGACACTTTATAGGTAACGAACTGCAACTCGGACCCTGCTCACAGCTGTAAGTTCACTTTTCACAACACAAAGTGCGTGGGTACATTATTGTTTATTCCGGTACAATGGCGGGTTTTTACGAATCCCAGCCTATTGCGCAAGAGGGAGCTCATTGCGCTTTGGATAGGTTTACCCTAATCTTTTACGCGGCTAAAATGTTAATGTTTCTCTACACATAGAAACACTAAAATGCACAAATATACGTCGACAGAACCACGTACAATGTTTTTTTATGATTGATATATGTTAAACCTATGGTTTTTATTTATTTATCCACTCCAAAATAGTTAAAAGACGCCTTTGGTGAGGCCCGCGAACATTTACGCACCAAGAAGATTTAACCATGTCCGTGCCCACTGCGCGACTGTTTTATTAACCTTGGTTTGTACACACAACTTGTGTAATAAAAAAGACCAAATCAATAGGCACCTGAACTCTGTGTAGTAATAAATAAATATTTTATTTGTCTTCTTTGTTAGTTGGCAAGGAGATCCTGGTGTCCAGTGATGTTTATCCTCCATATACAACGCTTCATGCACACAAAATATAACCATGTACTAACTCGTGGTTAATATATAATTTGGACCATATGGCATTTTAAAATGCACCTTTATTTCTGTGGCACTTCGAACTGTGTGGACCTAGCTAATGATGCCCAATTAGTCATTAAACAGAACCAAAAGACGAGCCTTGTGTGGTTTCACATTGGCTAATATTTGCTCGTCAAATATTTCCTTTGAATCGTTTACAACGCATTTATCTGCTGGCTGGTCAAGAGACATCTGGGAGGGTTTTTGTCGTCCATTTTTTGTAAATGAAGATCCCAATTGGTCCCACCATATTCGCCCTATCCGAGTATTTGTTCATGCTTGAAAGGAAATGTAATAAAACAGACTGGATGATGGATTTATGATTTATCAAAAACACTTTACCATATGGCAGTCGACATCGGGACAGATTTTTAAATGTTTGCTTTGAAAAAGGAGACTCTATTGGACTAATCTAAAACCCTTAGTCCCAGGCCCTATACCTGCGAAAGGATGCACAAATCACGTGACCGGAGAAATGTCACTGGGAAATGTAATACTTTAAATACATTTAATAGCATATGTTGTTGTATTATGTCAAATTAAACTTTGAAAGAAAAACTGCACGTAGAATACACAAAAAAACTATTCGATTGTTCTTGAGGTAGCATGTGGTCTAGATTAGGGTTGCAGTTCTATAGCCTATAGTTCGATAGTGGATGCCACAATATTATATGAAATTATATAATATGCTTTATGAGCTATAATATGCATAATTCATTGAATATACTGATGGAATAGCTAGAAAACCAATTTAGATATGATGGTAGGGCGAAATACATATGAGGTAGTAGCCTACCCATTTTGGCCCTACAGTTTGTAATTATAGAATGCTCCACGTGCAACATTAATAAGGCAATCATACACAGTGTACCTTTCACCAGAATAATATGTGTGTTTACAAATATCACGAGAATGCACAAATGTAGACTATAGGACCAAGTACGGCTCATTGTAATGCCAAACGTGTTGCGCAAAAGTAATTCACAAATTAATTTCCATATAATAGAGTCATAATAGACTAGATTACTTTAATCAGGTAAGGTAGGCATATGCAATATTGACATTTCTCCTATCAGAGCACTACGTCATCTAGAAAGTGCTGATAGGCTATATATTTGTTAAGACGCGCGTGATTCATGTCAGTTGCTACATGTACGACAGAAAAGTACGAGTTTGCATCTCCTCATATTGGGAATATTCATCTTTTACAGGTGAGGTGTTTCATGCACTTAGAGTCAGGTGCATTAGTTCACACGATTTTGGTGATTAAGTATACAAGTTGCATCTCTAGTTTGTCAAATCAAAAATAAAATATTATGATTTATTATTATGCTATTGTTGAATTTGATACAGCTCTGAATAAACAGCTGACATGTGCGCGACGAATGTGGAACCATCAAACGAAGGTATGCCTATTTTCAAACGATGGAGCAGTTGTATAGGCTACATGATGTGATTGGAGATTTCTGAATTGAGAGGATATATTTTCTTCGCACTTGTCAAATAATATTTGATGCATGAAGCGGTGATGAAGTCAACTCTTAACAATAAATGTATTATTCACAATACTAAGGAATGGGATGCGTAAATCAGCTTGGAGGCGTGTTTCTGAACGGCAGGCCGCTTCCATCTTATAAAAGAAGGAAAATGATCGAATTAGCATCAGAAGGTGTGCGTCCTTGTGAGATCTCCAGAATTCTTCAGGTCAGCTTATGAGAGTGCATGTGCGTTTCATTTAATAGATTATTCTTTACTTTTTAAAAGTAATAAATATTTAATGTAGCTAACTCAAGTGGCTGTAATATATAGTTGTACATTTTTTGTTATCTTATTTTCCTTTACCGTTTTGATGTGGACCGTGTGTCATTTAATTCAAAACCCAAATGCGCACTTTACTCTAGGTGTCAAATGGCTGCGTCAGTAAGATCTTAAGTCGGTACCACAAAACCGGCCTTTTGGACCCGAAGGCAATCGGAGGCAGTAGCCCTCGTCTCCTCACCCCTGATGTAATTTCGAAAATAATCGAATGCAAAATGGAAAATCCTTCAATATTCGCCTGGGAAATAAGGAAAAAACTCGCGGATGAAAGAGTGTTTAAGTTGGTCAAAGTTCCTAGTGTGAGTTCACAAGCTACACAAATATACAAATAGTATCCTAACAATTTTCTATTTATTTATTTACGCATTATTTTCTTTTTGTCAAAAGGTGTCTTCTGTAAATCGAATTCTCAGGAAGATTCAACTGGACACTGGAATGTTAAGCGGGGAGTTTTTGGCGCACAATTCTAGATACACAGGTAGGCTACACATCCTAAACCTTGACTTGGGAGAAATTCAGAAGTAGGCTTCATGTGCGGAATTCTTAAACAACTCAATTTACAAAATATATTCAATTTATTCTAGTCGAGACCCCAACGCAGGACGTGGTGAATGAGAGGATGGAGATTGAAGCAGACAACGTGACCGAACACCAACATCGCAACCGCACTGCCTTCACGCATGAGCAGTGCAGGGTTTTAGAGCAAGGTGAGCCGTACTGTAAGCAGAGTCCAGTTATGCAGAGTAGCTTTTAGCTAAACAATGCGAATGTCCATTTAGGCCATGTTTGTATTATAGTAATCCTTTAAGACCTCACAATATGATCCAATAATATATGGACAATAATTGTAACAATTCTATATGTATTGCTATTAGATAACACAAATGTTTTTCTATACTACGCTATTGTTGCGAAAAGGGTTTGAATCTTGCATCCCTCAGGGGGTGAGGGAATTAGCAAACACTGTCTGGGTCTTGGGAATTAGTAATCGAATACGGTTCCCTTACTTCATCGCAATCTATTGACTCCTTCTGGTAGGTTTGGCGCCTGCCAGCTTAAATGTGTTACAAGTCTGAAGAGTTTGTTCCACCACATTTTGATTATTGTTCAGACTTACTGGTTGATTAAGCAGTTTGATAAAAATACAAAACCATAACACATAACCCCAACATTGAGCTCAACCTTGACAAGACTGAGCTGCTCTTCTTCCATGGGAAGGCCTGTCCGCTCCATGACATGTCCATCACAGTTGATAGTTACACACATGTTGCTCTCAGAGTGCAAAGAATCTTGGCGTGACCCTAGATTATAACCTCTCATTTTCTGCTAAAGTTAAGGCTGTAACTTGTCCCGCCACGTGACACCAAACTGCTACAACTCACTCAAAACGCAGCGACCCGCCTAGTGTTCGACCTTCCCAAGTTCTCTCACGTCACCCCACTTCTTTGCACACTTCACTGGCTTCCTGTTGAAGATGAGGCCCTGGTGCTTGCCTACACAGAAACGAGGAGCTCCTACCCCTAACTTCAGGCAATGCCCAAACCCCTACATGGGCTCTTTATACTGCCACCTCTGGTATCCTGGCCGTCCCACGCATTTGGGGAGTCAGCTCCCGATCCATACCGTCAAAACTCTTATCTCTCCTGGCTCCTCAATGGTGGAAACAGCTTCTCCTGGAGGCTAGAACAGCAGAGTATCTACCCATCTTCAGGAAACATCTGAAAACCTTTCTCTTTAATGAGTAATTAAATTAGTTCAATGACCACCACCTCTTTTTTGTTTTGTCTTTAAAAAACAAATTGTGTTTGATGCTCCTTTTGGCACTGACTTTTGCCCACTCTTACTACTAAGTTGTGGTTGTTTCACCTAGTTTCTCTTAGATGTGTGCACTCACTGTAAGTCTGCTAAGAGCGTCTGCTAAATGACTGAAATGGAGGACACAGTCTGCTGACACTTGCTGCAATGAAACAGGGTCTAAATCACAAATTGAATGTCACAACATTTCTGAGTAAACTTGGTAAAGAAATGACGAACGAGAGAAAAAGTCATCATGCTAAAAACACCTGGCAGCAAACTGTGATTGTAGCACTTTGCGTTGTGCCACCATACATTTCTTCCATAAGGAATTTGTAAATTCTTATCCTAGAAATATTGACACTGTTGTGAAAATGAACAAAAAGTCCCCTATGAAAGAAAATAATTAGTGAAATAATGCAAAGACTTGCTTTTAGGATTTGCTGCCAATGTTATGGGGATTATTACTCATACTATTTTAGTCAATGGGAGAAAAAGTTCTGAAATTAAAAAATGAATAGAAAACAATGTAATTAATCAAGTGGGCATCAGTTGGCTCAAGGATGCCCTGTACTTACTTTAAGTTGCTTTGGATAAGGGCATCTGTCAAATGACTAAAATTAAAATGATATCCTTATATGTCCTTGTGTTTCCCTACAATCACTAGTGACTAAGCCTCCATAATTGGGCTAAAACAACTTCCTTTTGACCTTTTCCCATTTCAATATATAAATATCTTTAATAAATATCTGTTAAAGCTGTTATCTTTTCAGGATGCTTTGTTTTGAATGACCTCTGCCCCCCCATCCATACTTTGCAGAATTCTCACGAAACCAGTATGCAGACATGTTCACCAGGGAGAAACTGGCATCTGGGATCCAACTTCCAGAGGAAACTATCAAGGTACTCGCACAAACTATGACTGCAGCCTGTGTATTTTCCTGTAAAATGACCTGGAGTACTGACTCTCCTCTGTTATAATTTCTGTTCCCCTATGAAGGTGTGGTTCTCAAACAGGCGGGCAAAGTGGAGAAGGGAAACGTCGCACATGAGCAGCGACCACGTATCACATAGTGAGTGATTGGGGTGTGTGAGAGACAGAGACAAAGCGATAGAAAGAAATCACAAATCCACTTTGCTATATCCATATTCACAGATTCAACTCCAATGAACCAAAAGAACGAAGATGTCTTGTTGGTAATTCCGATGACAACAACCAAACCGATAACACAACAAGTACGTAAAAAAAGCCTTCTTAAACACATTGCACCAACGTTTTATGCAAATACCAGTGCTTTTGTTTCTAACTATATTTCTCTTGTTTGTGGTGTCGTTCCAACTTTTTTTAGACTCAGTGGTGTCAGAAGAATGGTTCGGAACTTCAGTCTGACAGCTCATGTGAAATGTCCCAGAGTTATGGTTCAAATTCCAGAGCAGAAAGCGGTGACGAGGCTTTTTATAGTTTCTATAAGTGGGGAGACAAACCGTTTTCCTGCAGCATCACTTACCATGCAGGTTTTTGCTCCAGCCCTTCTCAAACACACCCAGCTCCACGTCATCTGCTCAGAATGGCTGTAGCTAAATCAAGAGTTTGAGTGTGGCAGGATCAAAAGTCTGCGGCGTATGGAGATCTGCCACGGGGAATCGACAACTCTGCCTTTAAAAAAGATGTAGACATGTTATCTATAAAACATAAAGTAAAAAGTAAAGAAATATTTTCTCATCTACAGGTGTAGGAGGCCCAGAGGTTTTCAGCTACAGAGACATCTCCATTCCTCTTCCATCCTCAAACACACAATACCCAGTCAGCACCTCGTTCCCATCCATCCATCCCCAGGATGAGAGGCCTCCATTGGCTGAGAGCTTGACATACCCATTGGCTCATCGTTACACAGATGTGAGGACAATCTTCCCATTGGCCCATCAGACTGAGAGGACAGGATATTTACTAAATTATCATTGGAACGAGGCACCAGCTTTCCCATTGGCTTATCACAAAATGGATGAAAGGTTTTTATTGGCTCATCACAGGGAAATACCTGCTGGTCCATTCATGGGACAGAACATTTCTCCCCTTTACTCACATCAGTGAATGTGGAAACACATTTTTATAAACACACGCAAAAATAAAACGTTTGGACTGCTGACAATGCAATCATTTAGAATTTAAATTTCAACACATTATTTCAACATATCTTAGTACAATGAATTAGGAGTGTGTTTCTTGTTTTTTTAAACAATTGTATTAATAAACAAATGAAACTGGTTCTTAGTTCTTAATGAATACATTATTGAATTGTACTGTCACAATCGCATAGGAGTTGGGTGATTACCATTTGTAGTCAGGAGGGGGCGACAGAGTCCTATGGATACAAGCTTGCCGTTCTTTCCCTGCCAGACAAGTTAATCAGCTGTACCTAAGAGGATCAATTTGCGAATTTCTATTATTGAACAGATTACGATTTGAAATGGCTTTATAGCCTATAGCAGTGATGCAACGTTACCCTTCTGAAAAACATTGTAATTGTATTCTGAAAAACAACAAACATCTGCCGGAAAGAACAGCGAGAGCAACTCGACCAGATTGACTCACTCTCCCGCCCAGAATGTTGGTATCATGTGACTCAAACCCTGTGTCCAGTGTCCACCTTCATATTCCTACTAACATTCAAAGATTAAAGGCAGAACAAATGCTTAAAATGCAGAGAAAGATGCTTACAGCCCACCGAGTAAGGGTTGTTGTAAATACTTTGAAAATACATCTTTCAAATTGTAGTGCTCAGTGGGAGAACGTTACTACAGGACATACACATATGTTGCGCCCATACGCACAACCGGCGCTACGTCATAGAATGTCTCTGAACAGATTCACGCCCACTTTTGGGGCAATACAAACTACTACAGTCAATGACAGTATGTGCATAGAGTATCAGATCGAGAAAGTGGACTAACTACAAAATGCCAAAAATATGTTTTGTGGTTGGGTGCACCTATAATGTTAGAAAAAAACCTAATTTGAAATTCATTATTTTGCAATGTAAAAATAAATATCCAGAAGAATTATGGCTGCAGCTAGCTGTACTGTACCGTCGAGAAGACTGTATCTCCACACACTTATGTTTGTGGACAACATTTCATATCAGGTAGGCCTAAGAAATTAATATTCAGTGACATGTAAAGGGATGATAACGGGATGGGTGGAAATAGGTAAGTTATTGGCATAATTATAGCTAACGTCAGCATCTTGTGATTACAAGCTGTAACGTTTCCCTGTTCCTCTTCCCTGTGACCTACATCTTCCCCTTCATGGATTGCTCGAACTACAGCTTCCCTGGTCTTGCCTGCTCAGAACTACATTTACCATAACCCGGACTTCATCACTCAAATTCAGTACACCTGCTCTCACACATGCTGTATATAAGCACACACTCACCATTGCCTCTTTGCGAGGTATTGTGAGTATTGAGTTATTTTACTGAGCCTTCCATGCCTGTCTTTGTTATTCTGGTATTGACCCATGCTTTGTTGTTCTAAGGTTTTTTTCTTGGATTTTCCCATGTGCCTTCGCTTGTTAATTCTGCCTTACTTCCAACAGTCTGCCAGTCTGAGTATCTGTTTTTCCATTGTTCAACTCTACCTAGTATTCAATATCTGCCTGCCTAGAACCCGGTTTAGTTAAATGAACACTGCTTACCTGACTGCCTCAACATAGTACTGAATAAACATTATTGTACAACTTATCATCTTCGTTGTGAAGGAATCATTACACAAGCATGCAACCTTGAACATAGGCTACAGTTCATTTGTATTGATGTCCAGAAAAGTGTACTCAGTACTCTAAATATAAAGAGATAACATATACATTTAAAGCTGTTTACCTTAAAAAACGAAGTAAAATTATTCACTGGCTTAAAACCTGGTGACCTTCTGAAAGGAAAAAATCTGAGTTTGTGTTGCCAGATTAATAAAGTGTTGCCAAGCGAACATGTCAGCCCCGGTGCTAGAAAAGGCCCTGGGTACGAGTAAATGTCCGGGTAAGACACCTCTGGCCACTGGGTCGGGTTGTACTTGTTACCAATTTGACACGGGGAGAATGAAGGGGCATGTTTTTAAATTGACCAAATTAATTTTGTGTATGTATCTTTCACGCTCCATGGCAGGCAGGGTAGACATATAATTACTTGACATATTAGTGATTTCGAAGTTATTCACGCCTGCCGGCTGAGTACAAACATAGTTTTTTGCAGCTATTTTGTACTGAAGTCCAGTCAGAGTCTAGTTTAGCTTCCCCTAAAAAGGGGCGGTGACGAAATTGACAGTTAAGTTCCCGGATGTGCTGGTAGTATGTATGGCTGAGCCAATGCTAATTTGACTAGACGTTTTCTGTACGTCGCATGTTTACAGTGCTTAATTTGAAGGGGATCCTGCCGGGAAGTATTTTGGCCAGATCTGCCAGCTCTGAGGCATGATTTGTCGACTTCCATCACTAATTTGTTTCTTACTGATATAAAAATGTCATATAGCCTATGGTAAAAGCGCAGAATCTTCCTATGAGCTGAAACCAGTGTTGCCATGTCCGTGAACTTCCCGCAGAAGCACTATTTCAACATAAAAGGTTTTTTGTCATTTGACAAGTTAAATATGCATTTAATTATAGAGACAAGTAGCTATTGGGAAAGTGTAAACTCTGTTGTGCATAAAGAAATTGAATCCGGAAATTTTCCAGAACCTGGCAACCCTGGCTGCAACACTTTTTCCAGATCTGTGTTGTCTTGATTGGGAAAGGTGTACTGAGCTGCTAATCTTTTAATTTGTTCCATTACCTCTGAACTTGCCAGATCCTTCTACTTCTCACGGGGCATATGTGTTCCGGGAACTTCGAATTTACAAATTAAGCACTGCATGTTTAATATTGATGCGGCCTATCTAGTGGTAAATAATAAAGCATGGACAGTTAAAGCATTTTTTAAAGGACGTATCGCACCTTAGTTTGAAATATTGTTGTGAGCGTATAACAAAACCTCCCACTGAGCAGTTTGGATAAAAAGATTTGAGAACATTTGACATGCCTATCCAAGCAGATTATACATTAACACTCAAGTTAGGATCACAGCACATATTATGTCAGAATGAAAAGCGATTTCATAAATCCAATGTCCATGTATTAAGCATTAATCTCACCCCCTTGAGATTATTCTGTAAGGTTTTGACCAGAATGCAACAAAGAAACATTTTAATTGACCCGGAACTAAATATACAGTATATATAAAAAACCATGCTAAAGCCAACATTCAGTTTGGCCAGCCTAATCCATTTGGTGAATGTTTTAAATAGAGGTGGATAAAAGTAAGAGTAAGAGTACTCTGCTGGGTTTACTCATTTTGGGAAGTTGGCAGTTACAACCTAATTTCCTGCAAATGGGGAATTAATTACAAACCACTGACCATAACTAATAATTATTTAGTGTTTGTTTTCATTTCAAAGATCATTTCAAAGACCATAACTAATAATTTCTTACTCTTTGTTTTCATTTCAAAGATCACTGGTAAGTTATGAACCTGGTCATTCTGGTCTTAATGAGGAACTTCCCAAAATTTGTGAACTCAGCCAAGCACAGAAAATACTCTTACTCTTCCCCGCCTTAGTTTTAACTAAGAAAGCATCACAACAATCTAATGCAGATCACAAAGCAAATAAAATTAACATAAGACCAACCCTGAACAAGAGTCATCGTTACAGAAACTTGGACAGACAAAAACCATCATGGTGCCCAACTGATGATATACTTTATGGCTATAATATAAAAAAACAGCCTCAGTGCTTTTCTGTGTGGACAATCTGCTGGTCTGGGGACCAAGTTTGAAAAGCCATCTTTTACCACGTTTGGAATGACTAACCTTCAGCAGAGCTCCTGGGTAATGTATGTTTGTTTGTTTATTTACCGGGCAAGACTAAGAACATATTCTCATTTGCAGCAACCGGGGGAGTTGTTACACATGGAGGAGAGGGGGTAAATTAGCCAGTGGAAAGCTGGTGATGATTATGGTGCCATGTTCAGATTACAAATGTGTCCAGGACACCGGGTTAACACTCCTACTCTTACAGTAAGTGCCATGGGCTCTTTAGTGACCAGAGAAAGTCTGAACACCCATTTAATGTCCCATCCTAAATAAGGCACCCTGCACAGGGCAATGTCCCATTCACTGCCACCATGGGGCAGTGGGAGTGATCTTTGGACCAGAGTGAAGAGTGCCCCGTACTGGTACTGCAATACCGCTTCCAGCATTGGTCTCCCATCCAGGGACCGAACAGGCCTGACCCTGCTTAGCTTTAGAAGCAAACCAGCATTTGGAGACAGGGAGCTATTTTGCTAGCCAATGTAACATTGAGGATTAAGCTAGTCAATATTCAACTGGGCAGCTGAATAGTAGTCAGGTGTGTTAGGGTGGAGAGTTAGGGGAGCTGAAATGGGAGTACAGACCAGAGTCCTTGGCAAAACTGCATCCTGTCAACTAACTGAATTGTTCCAGGGGATGTTTCCCAGACATATAGAGCCAATATACATTTTAAGCATGTTTTCCAAGGACTTTTCTTTTTATAAATGTACGTATGTTTCCTTGATTGATATGTCTCTAATACCCCATCGCGGTTGATGAGGCAAAGAGAGACGATTGAAGGATCACAGAAAGACGCCAGCATCTCACGGAATGATTCAGATTCCTGTTTTAAGATCACCATCTTTTGTGGGTTTTGGAAGGGAGAAGGCATATTTCAGCATGGTGGCTGAGCAAGATCAACACACATAAACAAGACAGAAAACTACGTCCAGGAGTCTGGACATTACCTCAAAACTGCAGCTTAATATTTCTGAGATCACCACAACAATCTTTTTTTATGTCAAATCTTCACAGTTGAGTGCATTGATTAAGGCTCTTGTCTTGATCAATGTTGACATTGCCCTTTGGAATAGCCCAGCACAACATTCACAAATTCCATTTTCGAAGAGTTTCCCACCAAGAAATTTCCATTGGGTTTTGCAAAAGTTGCCAAAAGGAAAATCATACATATTGGCTTGAATGTGATCCGATGATTGTTAATCAAGCAGGCGCTGTTTTTTCGTGACAGCAAAAGTACAGCGTGAGTGTGAGTTATTTCAAGTCCTGCTACCAAGCTGATGAAGCAGAAAGTTTCAGAGTTGATTCACGACAGGCCACGTGGATATTGCTGACAGGTCAGCCATTTTATCCTCGGCACGAGGAGTCATGTAGGAAATGAGAACTCCACATGAGGAACGAAGCATACCCAAACGCTGTGTAAGTGCTAAACCTCTGTAGCATTGGCCACGCATTATGTCAGCATTACCCAAATATTTCTGCTCACGATCAGGCCTTTGATGGAGCACGGCCAAAACACTAAGAATGAGGTCTACTTGATGTGACAGAAAAAAAAGCATTTTACATGACAAAAGCTTCTGTTTCTTGAATTGGTTCGAGAAACTATGCTTCGCAAAGAAATTAAGTGAAGCCGGTTCAGAAGCCGTGTGACATTCTTCGGTGGATGCATCAATGAAACAGGCCAACCTAATGTGGTGGTCTGTGTAAGCTCACTGGATCTGCTTACACATCTTGCTGTGATTGCTGCTACTGCTAGCCTGCGTTTGCTTCTACTACTACAACCCCCGCTACCTTTTTGGATCTTTTTCCTTTTCTCTTCTAACCACTAGGCCAACCTGCCACCTCTGCTCACCTGTGGAGCACTGGTATAGCGTAACTTCCCACTGAGCAAAACATTTTGAAAGATGTCTTTTCAACCACAAAGACATATTTTCAACGTCTTTTCAACCACAAAGACGTCTTTTCAACGTCTTTTCAATCACAAAGACATATTTTCAACGTCTTTTCAACCACAAAGACATATTTTCAACGTCTTTTCAACCACAAAGACGTCTTTTCAACATCTTTTCAACCTCAATTGCTTAGAGGGTTGCTCACTCATATACAGTACAGAAATGTTATATATTACTCTTTGCTTCGGCAGTGAGCTAACATAACGCAAAACTTTATTTTCCTTAATAACATCTTGAACTTAAATATGGCATTTCCTTTCGGAGGTGCAAACATTTTTTTTGCTGAATGTTTATTTCAGTAAAGAGAGGTTGGTCTTAACGTTATTAAGAAAGACTGACCGCACTCACATAAAGTATGAAAAGAGAGAAACAAGCTTTAATTTACATTGTACATTTTATATTAAAATGTGAATATGACAAAGGTTATGAAAATGTAGACCCAACTTGACCCTTTAAAATAGCAGCTTATAAAATTAACAGTATACAAGTTTACAAACAGAGTGACTGTATATAAGTAAAAAAAAAAACAGTAAATGAGACATGGATTGGAAAATAATATTTTAAACATTGTAATTTACATCCTATTTACATGACAGTAAAATACACTTACAGCTCTCTTTGACACTAATTTCTATAGTAGTACACTATTTTCCTGTCAACTTCCAAAAATGTACTGTATGAAACAGGTCATACTGGCATATGTAACTTACATACTGAATATTTGAGGAAACTAGACATTTGGTGAAATTATCATTCATCGTAGGGGCCAGCAAGAAAAATAAATGTTTTGTTTGATATAGCCATCTAGAGATTGGCTCTAAATGTAAACATTAGTTGTTACATAAATATAACTCCTTTGTATGAGTATAGAAATAATTTCATGAGTATTTTGGAAACTGAAAGAAGACTTCTTTTACATTCTATATTATTACACTTTAGTATCAGAAAAGAAAAACGATTGACAAAGTGGTATGTTTTGGGACATGCAAGAAATCAAAGCCACAGTTTTAACTACAACTTCATTGGTACTGACATTTTGTATACCTCAAAGAATAATGATTGACACACTTGGTATGTTCAGAACATTAAAAGCCACCATAGCCTTTACTCCTCTATTAGCGAGACGTGTCCCTTTGTCGACGTCAGTCGCTGGCGCCTTCTCTCAAGGGCCAGATGTAAAAAAATAAATAAACTGCACACTATGTGCTAATCTGTTTAAATATAAAACACAACCAGAGCTCAGAGGAAGCCACTCCCCTTACGTCTGATTGGGCAAGCAAAGTAAAATCATAGATCTATAAGACCCATAAAATAACACAGAGTGCCAGAAATACACTCAATAAATCCACAGTAATGTACAACAAAATTGCTCATAAAGAATCTTTAATATGTCTAGTCTGGCCATGTAACACACACGTAGCCCGCCAGGGGCTTGTCTAGAGCTCACCCAAAAACTGCCGACATGTTAGCAGGTAAGTAATATTAGTAATAGGGAACAGTTACAGTTATTTTTATGTGTAGCCTAATATTTAGTCCAAAAATAACACCAACACTTGAGCCCAGTGGAAGACAATTCTTACCCTTTCAGGTCTGGACCCTACTGGTTCTGTTCTACGGCATTATTAATTGCACCCACCTGGTGTCCCAGGTCTAAATCAGTCAGATTAGAGGGTAGCAATGAAAAGATGGAGTGGAACGGGTTTCGAGGTACATATTTGATTATGAAGGTGGCCTAGCCTATAAATTCAAGACAAATTTGGTGGTTGCACCACTCTATCCAAGGCAGCTCCCAAACCTCTAGTGGACGACCGCCGGAAGTGCCACAGTTTAGATATATCCCTGAGCTAGCATTCTGAATTCACTAATCAAGGACTGTTGATAAGTAGACAAGTTAAACCAGGTGCGCTAGCTGAGTTCCACTGCTAAACTATGGAGTGTAGGATGTTACCCCGGCAGAGGTTTCACCACCACAGAGCTCCCTGAAGGTTCTATCCTATTCCTTTGAGGATCACGGCCCTTTGAGCTTTACTCAAGTTCCTAAGGATGGCAGTTATGAGTATGAGTTTGTTTCTAGACAGGTCCTAACTCGTCATGAGACCTTCAAAATGACAAAACGTTTAACCATGTGCACTCAGCGTGACCCCATAGCCATGGATCGTACCTAGTCTTGTCTAGATCTCCTCCGGCATGGCTGTGGTTTCGGTTAGTAACATATTCAAGTACTTTCCAGGAAGCAATACCATTCCTAGTCATCAATACCATTCCTAGTGTCTTGTGGGTGCAGGAAGAAAACAAATCAACTTCTTCATAGCATCAGAGTTTCCATATATTTCACCAAAAAATAGACTATGTGCCAGAAAGTACTGTTAAGGAATGAAATGAAAGATAACAACTTGTTCCTGCATTATTACATTTGCATGTTATTAGAGTCCTTCACAGCCTTGTCAGCCACACAGACTGTGTCCTTGTATTTCCATCCTCTGACTGTCCCAAAATGTTTCCTCCACTCATGGCTGCTTCCTCCTCCAGAAACGGAGAAGTCCAGCAACAAAGCATCCACTTTGTGTTTCCTCATTCTTCCATCTCCCATAGGTCTTGTTACTTAGACATCCTCTGTTGGAGAGATCATTCTCCAACCTCTTGCCTTCTGGTACTGCTAAATATTTCACCCCCTCCTCTTACAACACTTTCCTTCTAGTAGTGTCTGAAGACCTTGTGGATCCACCCTGAGTAGAAGGCCACGTTGACGAAGATGGCGGGTCGCTGGGACAGGGCACAGCCACGCCCATGAATGCTGACTCCCACAATAACCTTGCTCTCTCTCTCCTGGCAGACCAACGGGCCACCGTAGTCTCTCTATGAGGGAAGAAGGAAAACCTTTTGTCCTAGTGCTTATGCATCCAATCACAATGCATTGTCCTAGTGCTTATGCATCCAATCACAATGCATTGTCCTAGTGCTTATGCATCCAATCACAATGCATTGAGTTATGTGGGTATGAATAGAGTTAGTTTAGTGTATATGATTGTGTTAGTTGTGTATATTATTATGTTAGTTGTGTATATTATTATGTTAGTTGTGTATTTGTGTATATGATTGTGTTAGTTGTGTATATTATTATGTTAGTTGTGTATTTGTGTATATGATTGTTTGTTGTGTATATTATTATGTTAGTTGTGTATTTGTGTATATGATTGTGTTAGTTGTGTATATGTTTATGGTAATTGTGTATTTGATTATGTTAATTGTGTATATCATTATGTAATTTGTGTATATGATTGTGTTAATTTTATATATCATTATGTGAATTGTGTATATGATTGTGTAAATTGTGTATATGATTGTGTAAGTTGTGTATATGATTATGTTAGTTGTGTATATGACTATGTTAATTGTGTATATTATTATGTTAATTGTGTATATGTTTATGGTAATTGTGTATATAATTATTTTAGTTGTATATAATTGAGTTAGTTGTGAATATGATAATGTAAATTGTGTATATGATTATGTTAGTTGTGTATATGATTGTGTTAGTTGTGTATATTATTATGTTAATTGTGTATATGATTATGTATATTGCGTATATGATTATGTTAGTTGTGTGTATGATTGTGTTAGTTGTGTATATTATTATGTTAATTGTGTATATGATTGTGTTAGTTGTGTATGAGATTGTGTTAATTATGTATATGATTGTGTTAATTGTGTATATGATTATGTTGATTGTGTATGTGATTGTGTTAATTGTATACATGATTTTGTTAGTTGTATATATGATTTTGTTAGTTGTGTATATGATTGTTTTAATTGTGTATATTATTATGTTGATTGTGTATATGATTGTGCTAGTTGTGTATATGATTATGTTCATTGTGTATATGATTGTGCTAGTTGTGTATATGATTGTGCTAGTTGTGTATATGATTATGTTGATTGTGTATATGATTATGTTAGTCTATAATGATGAAGCTCACCTCACACACTCCCTTGTCTTTCCTGCCCCCGGCACACAGTTTGCTGTCCGTGATGGGCAGGTTTTGTTCATGAAGCTCCAAACACCTGTCATTATTGACCATGGGCAGACTCACCGCTTTCAATGCCCCCTCGTGTCCTGTACCTGGACAGGAAGAATACCAAGAGCAGTTTATACACATTTTCCATTTTATAATATAAACGGGACATTTCATCCAAAATATTTACATCTGAAAGCCTAAGTTCTCACTTCAGCAGTATCAGGAATCTGAAATAATATAAATAACTGACTTTCACCACATCAAATAATTAAACAGAGTTCAGTTAATTATGGATCTAAATATAAACCACAAGCAATATACCGTACATGATGCATATGAGCTCAGCTTGGGATAACTATGTAGGGTAGTACCTTTGGTTTCCCCCCAGCCGTACATGATGCAGGAGTTTCCATCTTTGACGCCACAGCCGGCTACTGGAAGCTGGATGGTGTAGGCATGCTCAGACAGAGGGGCGGGCCTAGGGGACACATGGACACTGTGATAAATGCACATGGAATACAGTATACACACGAGGCTTCACATAGTGAAAAATCACCTGTGACATCAGAATGTGAAATTGTGGTTTTGAAACATGTCATGAGTGGCATTTGTACACATTTTGTTTTTTTAACATTTAAAATGTGATGACTCACAACCACTAGAAGCAAAACAAACTAAAACCTTCTGTACACCACTATGTCTGTGTTAACTGTATTCTAGCACGTTGGACTTCATGGGAAATCATTTGATGCAGTATATTTATCACATTGAATTATGAGTTACATTGCTAAAGAGCAATAGTAGACAATTACACAAATATACAAATGAATATGTCCATTACATGATAATAAAACAATGAATAAAATCAATAACCAAAGTACTAGTGCAGGTACTTTGTGCAAAGAAATGTGTCTAAGTGTGTAGGTGTTTAGTATGTCATGTGGTCAGTAGAAAAATTGCATTTCAGTGTTTAAGTAGTTGCTGAATTTGCACTTAAATGGTAAAACACATCCCCTAAAATATGATCATCACAGATCATTAATGTTGTATTTTACAGACAAATTATTGGCAAAAACAGTTGTCCAGTTTGCACCTCTTTTTACAGGACCACTGTGACTTATTGTTATGCCGTGACTACGGTTCAAAACCCATTATTTTACACTTATGAACTTGATTCTGGGCAGCTTTCAGCAACATGCAGAAATGAATGTACAGTATGTGAGTTATTCTGTGGCCATATCTGTTTTTGACATGACATATTGGTTCACTAGTGACAAAAAACTTAAGTGTCAGTTATTCATTCAGTTGTTGACTCGGTTTTGTTTTGCAAAGTGTGGTCATAGTACCAAATTGTACATGATTAAACCAATTTAAATTATGTTCAGAACAGAAACTCTAGATAACAAAGTCTGCAAATAAAGGTTTGTGAGTGCAGGTAAGTGAGTTTGCGTCCCGAGCAATCAACATATGGGGTGCAGATGGCTCAGTGGGTAGCTAGTCAGACTTGTAGTCTGAAGGTTGCCAGTTCGATTCCCTACTGAGCCAAATGTCGTTGTGTCCTTGGGCAAGACACTTTACCCTAATTGTTCCCAGGTCGTTGCTGTAAATAAGAAATTGTTCTTAGTCAACTTACCTGGTTAAATAAAGGTTAAAATAAAAAATAAAAAAAATAAACATACAGAAGGATATTGTTTACATCAACTTCACATATGCGATATCAACTTCACATATAGTATGTGATCGAGTGAAGAACGAAATCGAGTAAAATTCACGTGTAATAACCACGAGTGGAATAAATGAATGGGTTGATGGGTGGATGCTAGGATGGATGTAAGTATGAGACTGACATGCGGGTCTTACTTGGCCAGTTTGAGCAGGGCCAGGTTGGATCCCTCGGGGCCGCAGATCACGTGTGCGATGTGAAGCCGTGGGTGAGCGGAGGAGGAGTTGAGGTGGAGGAGACCCACCTGCACACTATATTCACTCAGGTCGGGAACGCTGCGGACCAGCGAGAACATGATCAGACACGCCCCACGTAGGGTTGGCCACAGATTGACAACAGCCTGTATTGCACTCTCACCATGATCAGGCAGAATATGATCACCCCCCCAAAAATAATCTATACTCCTGAGGAACATGACCATCATTTCTGGGGGGCAATCATCGTATTTTTAAGACCACTCTAATATCACCAACTAAACAGAAAAATACACTTAACACATTCATTGACCACATACTAACCACAGATACTGCAATAATTACACTGACAGGACACTAAAGAAGCATCTATATACACTTAATATTTTTCCAAAAAACATCCGCCCAGTACAAGGTTATACCATAGAAAAATAATGGATAGAAAGGTAATTTAACTGATTGGCGTGGTCATTCGATTAGTACACAACAAAAGGGCCATTAGTTGTCACAGTGACAACACACAAATCGGATTAATGCGCAAGTAGGCCACTAGATCTTTGTAATGGAATGGTACACATAAAAATGGCTGCCGCTCTGACCATTCTGCTACCGTACATTGATTTGAATTGGAATGGCCTTTCTATCCATACCATTTCTATGGGTTATACATACACTCTACATTAGGTTCCCTGAATATGGCTTGTCAATATATATATAGCTTTCATCAATGCTCCACACTCACTATAGTGTTTACTCAGCAACTGGACTTTAGCTGGTGTCAGTAACCAGGGATTTGATGGAAACAATATTCTGTAATGTAGACATGGGAACAACGGTTAAGCCTTTCACTAGAAGGCCAAGCAGCAATGATAAGAACGCATTAGGAGTTCTACACAGTCTAGTTGGGGAGGAAACAGACATGTTCTTATCTGATTGACAGTCTCATCTGAATGTCTTATTTCTGCACTTAAGCTTTTTTATTATCTGTAGATGAGACTTGGCTTGATTTCTTGCCAATATGTCTCTAAAATGTCTGAATTAATTGTGACTCCACTGATAAAATCCTCAACTAAATTAGTCTCTTATTGCCATTTTCATAAGGTTCAGGAGTTTTTCAATTCATTTTATTATTCCCCACATGTTTACTACTGTAGTTACAGCCTAAAAGTAAGGCTCAACTTTTCTCTTACTGATGGAAGAATGAAAGAATGTTTGAGTAATGACTAGTCAGTCAGAAAATAATGTAGTTCTCAAATAATTCTTGTAAAAGAGAAACCCAACAATTAAAAAACCAAAACCATAATCTTAAAAGAGCAAAAGGTAAACCTTAAACCCAAACACACATAGATACATAGATACAGCACATACAGTACATGCATACATGCATACATACATACATACATACATACATACATACATACATACATACATACATACATACATACATACATACATACATA
>JACXGM010003148.1:31699-43327 GCA_016801145.1 Umbra pygmaea | reverse complement strand
TGTTTACCGAGTTGTCAAATTATAGAATGAAAACACTCGGTGACAATCTGGAACAATGTTGTTGCTTACAGGAGGCCTTTTGCAAATAAGGGCTATATTTCATTAACACAAAACAAAATGTTGATAACGCTTGCTATGCGTTATGTTACTAACTATACAATAACTGCCGAGCGCTCCAATTTCATTGAAATTACCATTAGGTTCCTCTCAGAAAATAAAATGCTTGTTGTCAATCACTGTGTGTTGTTTTTAAGGTAACCTTATTTTGTCGGCTATAAGGCATCAGGAGCATGATGAATTATAGCTGATAAAATAATATATGCTTCCCAATACGATAGCGTTATACGTTTCTGTACATGAAAAAATGAATGCGCAAGTTAATATCACAGTCACCATAAATGTTCAAGGCTTGTCATTTTAATAAACATTGCAGATGCAAAACAGACAGCCGGTATATTTCTCCCCACCTTTCAAAACGAAGCGTCAGGCTCTGGTTGCGCGTGTCAACGCACCACGTGATTTAACTAATATAGGCTATATATACGTAAAAAATACTTCTTAACCGTTTAACTGATAGTATTAATCGGTCAAACGTTTTAGTTTCGGTTAACGGTTAAACGGTCAATTTGAGCATCCCTAGTTTGGACCCTTCCTTCTAAGGGGACAAGTGGACCCAAACCATGCCAGAAATGCAGCGTCTGCATTCTTGTTCCTCCAGTCAGTTATTCCTTATCACCTCATAAGAATATGTTGTTGTGACAGCTAGACCATCAGGCTTACTTAAGTTATACAGTTTAATTTACCACAGTAGTGTACAATGAGAATGGTCTAGTGTTTTAATTGAAGTTCTCTTTAAGACATTACCATATGTTCTGTTTGCCAGGGTTCAGAGGTAAAGTACCTGGCTCTAAACAACCTGGAAGAAGTCATTGAGCTGTTTACGGATGGGAGACTTCCTGAGGAAGACTATGACGATGAAGAGGAGGGTTATGAAAACTGGGCCACACTTGGTAAGAAGGGGGTTTGTTTCAGGTCGTCATTATAAATGATTTAACATATGTCCATGACATTTATTTGAATACCAACAAGAATACAAAATACATTTTGACCAGTGGAAAACCAAACAAAATGTGCCAGTAAACCCAAACTAATTTAATGACTTTACACTCACTTTCATTACTCAAAACGTTGCTTTTTAATCCTACACATTCTATGGGAGTTAAACGGAACATTTTATAGTGTGGCTGTTACATTCCCTCGATACCTCCCCTCGTTTCTGGAGGGATAGAAACTAGCCGTAATTACACACTGGCTGTAAGGAAGGAGGTGATAATGTGGGTGTGCCCAATAGCAAACACAGGACATTCATTTGCTTAAACTTAATAATAATTTCACAACAATTTACACTTAACACAAAATTATTCTCAGGATGTAAAAAGGGGGAGAAGGACCTGGCGAAGGTGTCACATCAAAGAAACAATATGTACACTGCTGGAAAAAACTAAGGGCACACTCAAATCACACATCGGCTCCCATGAACGAAACGTATTAAAGATCAAAATCTTTGCTGTGTAATTCGTTCAAAATAACATAACAGTCAATGGAAACTAAAATCATCAACCGATTTGAGGGATTGATTCAAACGCACACCAAATTATTTAAATGATTTTTTAAATTCTATTTTTCCTCATTTTTTTTTTCTTTTCCAATTCCTTATCTAATCCTGACTTGTCGCCAGATCAGCAACTCCTTGTACAGATCTGTGTGATGATGAGGGGCGTGCACATGGTTCATCCAACCACATGTTGCCCGAGCTGCCATTTCTTTTCACACTGTTCACCCTACACGGAAGCCTTTAGTCGGATCATGTACGGGATGATTACATTACTGACTATACTTCCGGGATTGAATTTACAGGCAACTGATCTGAACACAAGGAGTCTTTGGAGAGCACTGTGGTATAGGGCTGCACGATATTGGAAATAAATTACATTGCAATATTTTGTTTCCCAACGATATATATTGCGATATTGCAAGCCATCAATGTAGGCTATAGTCAATAATTACCATTCCATGATACTAATAATTTCACTAATAAACAAGCTTCATGCTCTGTAAACAGAAAAGCAGTACACTTTTTTTTATAAAACAGCAGCTTTACACCAACCCCCGATTGGTTTATAAAAATATAACAGAAAATATATATTTTTTTATAATAGAACTTATAAGCATTTTGGTTCACAATCTTTTGTTTTTAAGTCAACTTTTTTTTGCCAACGTGCCAAAGTAAAACAGTGTTGGTCATCATCATAATCATGGATAAGCAAATGCGACGGTGTGTAATTGCAACATATCTTTACGATATGAAACTTATGAAACGTTATTGCGTTTGTTATTTCTTTCTGTCGTTGACAGCCATTCTGGTAACGTGTCACACTGGCAAAGGCATCGCAAATAGTGTTTTGTTTTGATTGACATCCGAGATTAGATTTTGTACTCGTCTTAAAGAGCTTTGTGGTGCCGTTTTAAGTGTTCAGACAAATGGGTGGTTTTTCCTTGTTTTGTTGCCACAACTTTATAACACTCCTGACAAAGTACCTGTTTTTTGTCAACATCCTATTTTTTTTAGCCGAAATAGTCCCTTAAGATTTTGACCTTATTTTTGGTACGAAATCATCCTTTTTATCCTGCGTAATGCGTATCCTCTTTGTCGCTCATCTTTCGCTAGTACAGGTCTGCCAGTGACAGAGAATGTTGGCTGTGAGCAGCGGCACAACAACCAATCACAGCAAACCAATCACTGTGCAGGCATGCGGAGCGTGCATGTCATCCCAGCAACAAACCATACAACAAACTTGTGTAAACTGTGGTGCTACCTATACTGTCATTGGGTGCTACCCTTCTTCACATCGCATGTTCTGGCGATGTGACTATCGCACATGCGCACATCGCGATGTCGATGCTAAAACACAACATCGTTCAGCCCTACTGTGGTAGGAAAGATAATCTGACTTATCTAACCCAAATCCCAGGCAGTGCTATGCCAATTTTGTGCTGCCTCTTGCAGGAGGCTCTGGGAAAGTCAGAGAACCCATGGTCACGCTCAAACCCAACTCGCACTGAAAATCTAAGTAAACAGTTGTAATCACAGGCTGTTCCAACTTTGAATTTCATCACAGCAACTCAGAATGTGACTCAGTAGTGTGTATGTCCTTCATGTGCCTGTATGCACTCCTGAATATGTCTGGGCATGCTCTTGATGAGATGGCAGATGGTGTCCTGGGAGATCTCCACGCAGACCTGGAGAAGGGCATCAGTGAGCTCCTGGACAGTCTGTGGCGCTACTTGGTGGTGGATGCACTGATACATGACATCCCAGAGGTTCACATTTGGATTCAGTTTTGGGGAACGTGAGGGACTGTCCATGCCATCAATGCCTTCATCCAGGAACTGCCTACACTGGTTATGAGGCCGGGCATTGTCCTGTACCAGGAGGAATCCAGGGCCCACTGCACCAGCAGTGGGTCTTGCGATGGGTCCGACGATGGGTCCAACGTTTTCATCCTGGTGTCAACAGCAGTCATGGTACCATTGGCTAGCAAGTGGTGGTCTATGCGACTCCAAGGATATGCCTTCCCATAGCATCACTGACCCACCATCAAACGGGTCATGCTGGATGATGTTGAAAGCAGCATTCACCACAGCATCTCCAGACTCTCATGTCTGCTCAGTGTGAACCTGTGAAGAGAACAGGGTGCCAATGGTGGACCTGCCAATTCTGGTGTTCTCTGTTGAAAGCAAATCGAGCTGCACAGTGCTGGGCTGTGAGCACTGGTCCCACTAGAGGATGTCAGGCCCTCATTCCACCCTCATGGAGTCTGTTTCTGACAGTTTGATCAAAATCATGCACACCAGTAGCACGCTGGAGGTCAAATTTTAGGGCTCTGGCAATGCTCCTCCTGATCCTCCTCACAAAAAAGGAGATGTCCAGGCTGTCTGGTGTAATGGCCCGTTTTCTGGTATCTCCTCTATGCTCTTGAGACTGCACTGGGAGAAACGGCAAATGGGCTGCAGGTACCGCCTTGTGCTAGGCAGTAGTGACAGGAACACTAGCAAAATGCAAAACTGAAATAAATAATGCAAAATGTAAAACTGAAAGGATAAGGAGAGAGCAATTGTCTGTGGTCACCACCTGCAAAACCATTTCTTTTTCGGGGTTTTCTTGTTGTGGCCTCTAGTGCACCTGTTGTCCCTTTCATTTGAACAGGGACAGGTCTGGTATATCACAGCCAACAATAGTCGAAGTATGCCAGCAGTTTTGGCAGCTATCTAGGTATATTCACTTTCCATATGATGATGCTCAGCAACCTGTGATTAAAAGACAATTTTATGAGATTGCTGGGTTTCCAAATGTGATTGGGGTGATTGATTGTACTGCGTCTGTAACCACCATCCATGAATGATTACACATTTATCAATCGCAGAAACTTGAATTCAATCAACTTTAAATGTGATCCCAGGATGTTTTTTTCTGAATAAGGTAGCCCGGTGGGGTTCCGCTATACACCCCAGAGCAGGTCTGCAACATTATTATGGCATGCAGGGTTCTCCACAATATTGCGCTGGAGAATGGGGTGCCATTCAATAGCCATCATTGGGGGCTCTACAAAGAAGACATAGACCTAATTGAAAATGCAGTTTCGGTTCTCGTTTCTTTCCTTCATTGACTGTAGCAGTAACCTCAGTCAACACCCCATTTTTCCTTGATCCATTGATGCCTGATTTTAAGCTTCCAAATAAAACCAAGCGGTTGGCCTGCACCTGAGACCTAAGCATCTCTATTTCTATCTCAGAGAAATTCCTTTTCTTTGCCGGATGTCGCTTATCCATGTCGTAAATTCTAACCCATGCATATATGTGGGTGTGATATTTAAATTACAAATGATTTCAACCATCTGATATATCAACACCTGAATTGGAGTGATACAAGCATTTTGTGAATCACACGTGAGCCTCGTCATAAGATGATTTCTGTGCTCAGATCCAAGCTGGTTTCTACGCACGTTTGATAAATGAGGGAGATTGATTCACAATCTCTCTTATGCTTCCTAACTAAATATTGATACCCCTGAAGTTTAATTGACTTGGTGTTATACTTGGATTGTGGCTTCCCTTAATTATTTTGAGCAGTGTATAAAGGCCATGAACGTCCCTACATCTCTTACCTGCCTGACACTCTAATCCTGTCACTCTGACCTACCTGCTACAATATGCTGGGGTGACATCTACTCAAATCTAACCCATTGTTTTTAAAAGTGGTTGTCTACAGGTGAGAGTAAATATCAGGGTTTCTTACCTAGCCCTAGGATAATATAACTTTACAAAAAGTTCAGCAAAATCAGGCTGACTCTAAACACAACAGGCAGCAACATAGCAGTTCTTTCTCTCACTTGGAACACCAAACTGATGGCTTTAATTGAGAGTTGGGTCTGACCCCACCCACCTCGCCACACCTGTGAGGAAAACGGAGACCCGAAAGAGACACCAAATGCAAATCAAACACGCTAAAGGGAGTGGCATGTAACAGTGGCAGTTTAAACATCAAGCTATGTGCACATTACAAAAATAAAATGATTTTATTTAATCATGTTAGCCTGTTCTCTGTCATTTCTATTTTCATTTATAAAAATCTTGGAGGAACATCTTATTTTTTTATGTCCATTTATTCTTTATTCACAATTCCATGCTGTTATTTTCCTGTGGTTTCTTGTCACTAGATGTCCTGGATGATGAGGTTGCTGAGTCTGTGTACAGAGACAGGGGTCAGAGTCCAGACATGGACGCTGTCACAGAACTCACTTCTGACACCTTCCACAGTGCAGTGGCTGAGAGTGTCCACTTGGTGGTGCTGTTCTATGTCAAATGTGAGTTCCTTTTCTGCAGGTGTTAAATTAAATTACGTACATATTACAAACTTTCTGCTAGTACAAAATCTGCCAGAGACAAGACACCTTTGCAACCAATGTGGAATGGTTTGACAGCCCTTCAGTTAAGATAGGGAAAATTAAGTGAAACACTTTACCTTTTACATTGATTTTCTTGTGCTGGTTGGACAGACAGGGTTTTGTTTTTCCAGGCAGTTGCTGCTTGTTATTGCGAATACTGGCCATTGTGGTTGTGAATTCTTTTAACCTAGGCTCATGCATTGTGCAGTCAAATTTCTTTTCAAAATAAATCATTTTCTTTTACCAAACAGTTAATATTTTCAAATAAATCAATTCAGCAAAACGTTCTATAACAAATGGTGATGCAGAACATATTCCTTTGTCTATGGAAACCCATTTTTGTCAATATTAAATAAATGAATATGGCTATGAAATAAGTCCTGAAATAAATAAATGACACAATAAATATATAAATATTTAAATATAAATATATAAACACAGTCCAATAAAATAAATAAATAGTTTTTTATTTCATGGTGTTTTTCAAAGGAAAACTTTTATTTATTTCAGCAGACTTTTATTTCATAATTCCACATTTATTTATTTCAAGGCACTCTTATTTCACAATGACACATTTCATAATATCCATTTGTTATATTCAAATGAATGGGGCGTGGTTATCTCACAGATTTAAACACAAGGCACCCGCATGTTTGACCATTTTAATACTCGGGCGGATAAGTGATCTTGAAAATATAGACATAGATATAAAAGTTTTAAATAGTTTGAGAGCGATTGAGCTCCGTGTTCGTGTGGAAGATGTCATAAACTTATGAAGATACGCTCGCTAACTTTGTGTTATCTGGTCTATCAACCCGAGAAATCACGGTGTCACAAAGCATGATTCAGAGGAGATCGATTTATCAACCTGAGAAATCGGTGATCTGTTTGGTGTGTTACCCAGCACAATTCAGAGGAGATCTTTAAATCGTGCTTTGTGTGACACACCAAACATATCCGCGATTTCTCAGGTTGATAGATCGATCTCCTCCGAATCATGCTTTGTGACACACCAAACAGATCCGCGATTTCTCAGGTTGATAGACCAGACACAGGTAGCGAGCATATATCACTTGCAATTTCCATGACAGATGTCCCGCACCTGTGCTTGAAGGTTCTATGACATCTTCCAACAAAAAAACAGTGCTCAATCAGTCTCAAACTAATTAAAACTTTAATATCTATGTCTATATTTTGAAGATCACTTATCCGCTTTAGTTTTAGTTTTTCAATAAAGTCTTCAATACGGGTGCTGTTGATTTGGTTTGAATCTGTTAGATAACCACGCCCCATTCATTTGAGTATAACAAATGGATATTATGAAATGTGCCATTATGAAATAAGAGTGCCTTGAAATAAATTTATTTATTTTATTAGACTGCATTTATATATTTATTTTTAAATATTTATATATTTATTAATTTATTTCAGGACTTATTTCATAGCCATATTTATTTATTTAATATTTACAAAAATGGCTTTCCATATTTGTCTGCCTTGTGTTGTTAAATGTTAATTTAATGTTTTTTTATCTCTGCTCATGTTTGCAAGCAATTTAAAATGTAAGTGCATTTCTGTTTACTGTCCACTAGGGGATGCTGTGTCCATGGCCTTCATGCAGTCCTACATTGAAGTGTCAATACTACTCGAAGGTAATGCTTTGGAATGTTTAACAAGATTTATTTTTTAAGTTTTATACAGTTGTGCTCAAAAGTTTGCATACCCCTGGAGAATAAATGTACCACATTAGTGAGCAGGCAAAACAATTTGTTTTTATTTCTCATGGTATTCATATTCAGCTGTAGGTCGTAACAGAATGGCACAATCATAAAACAAAACATGGCAACAAAGAAAATAATGAAATGACCCCTGTTCAAAAGTCTGTATACCCTCAGTTTTCAATACAGTGTATTGCTCCTTTTAGCATCAATGACAGCATGTAGTTGTTTGTGATAGTTGTCTATGAGGTCCCAAATTGTTGCAGGCATTATAACTGCCCATTGGTTTTAGGAAAATGTCTCCAGGTCATGCAATCTTTGGTTGTCTTGCATGAACCGCTTGTTTGAGATCTCCCCAGAGTGGGTTGATGATATAAGTTAAGGAGACTGTGATGACCACTCCAGAACCTTCACCTTTTTCTGTTTTAACCACTGGAGGGTTCATTTGGCCTTTTTTTGGGTCTCTGTTTTGGGTCATTGTCATGCTGGAAGGTCCAAGAGTGTCCCATGCGCAGCTTTCAAGCAGAAGAATGAAAATTGTCTGCCAGTATTGACCGATAACATGCTGCATTCATTTTGCCATACATTTTCACAAGGTTCCCTGTGTCTTTAGTACTCATGCACCCCCAAAACAACAGTGAGCCACTACCATGCTTCATAGCGGGTTATTATTTTCAATATAGGCCTTGTTGACCCCTCTCCAAACATAGTTGTGACCATAGAGCTACATTGTGCCAGAGGCGAAGGCATATCAAGGTATTGTTGGGCATATTGTAACTAGAGCCCGACCGATAAAGGATTTTTAAGGTCTGTACTGATACAAATATTTGGTGATTTAAAAATCAGATATTCCGATATATTGGCCGATATAAATATTTTTTAAAACCAGAAATTATTAACAAAACTAACAGATTTCCCTAACATTAGTTCTTTGTAGTTATTTATGAGTCCTCACTGAAATATTTTGATAATGCAATTTAAAAATAATATTGTTTGTTTTGTTGTCACAACAGAACAGAGTAACATCAAAATACATTAATGTTCTGATAAATAAATGTGTAAAAACACAAACTTAAGATATAAAACTTAAAGTCCTTTGAACAAAAACAACAACGACAACAACAAAACAAGTTACCAGTATTTATAGACTTAATAGCTTCATAAATATAACTTTGAACAAAGCTGGAAAAATAATATTCTGTTAAGTTCTATAAATTCTGAAAAATAACAACAACAGCAAAATATAAACTATATACATAAATTGTATGAGGTAGTGTACTTAATCAGTCAGTCCTCAATAGCGACAGTCCAGCAGAGGCAGGTTTTTATTTTATTTTTGAATAAACCTATAGTTTGGATATATCGGTCAGGCTTTAAATGTAACTGGGATTTTTTGTGGCACTGGCGCGCAGTAAAGGCTTTTTTTGGCAACTTGATCATGCAGCAAATTTTTGTTCAAGTATCGTCATATTGTGCTCCTTGAAACAACCACACTGTCTTTTTTTCCAGAGCATCTAGAGCAAAAGAGAACTGACTGGCATTTGCAAGGCTTTGAATATCTTTTTATATTTTTTTCCAACTTTATGCAGTTCTTTTGACAGTAATGTCAAATATCTAGCCTGCTCAGTGCATTCAAGTGAGAGCTAACAAACTCATTGACTATTTAAACACAGACACTAATTGCAATTTCAAATGCCACAGGTGTGGGAAATTAACCTTTCATTGACATTTTGACCTGTGTGTGTCACTGTGTGTGTGTCTGTAACACACACACAGTGACACACACACACACAGTGACACACACACACACACAGTGACACACACACACACACACACACACACACAGTGACACACACACACACAGTGTGTGTGTCTGTAACAAGGCCAAACTTACAAAAGTATGTAAACTTTTTTTGATCAGGGCCATTTTGGTGATTTCTGTTCATTATATGTGTCATTATTGTTTACAAAAGAGCCAAACAACTGTGTGATCATTAACAGCTTCCTATGATCACTATCCTTACATAATAGTATTTTTTTGTTTTTGCTGCATTACATAATAGTATTTTCTTGTTTTTGTTGCATGAACAGTCATATAGTCAAAATCAATGTCGGAATTTCACAATTTCTGCCAGGGTACGCACACTTATGAGGACAACTGTATGTGTGTGTATATATTTAAGTACATGTACTCTTTTTCTTTCTAAAGCAAAAAATACACTGGACAATACAATAGACAACAAGAGTGCATGTTGTCTCACCCACTGACCTTTAGTCAATTTAGGCTCAGTTATTAGAAGCATTTCCTCCATGTCCGTCAGATCACTATATATTTGGGTGACTTGGATAACTGCACCAATTGTCTGCATTCTGTATCAAACTGGTACCTGTCATCACTGTGTCAGTTGACTTTCATGCATTAATCCAGCTTGTGTTTGCCTGACTTTCTTTCTCTCCCTCTGTCTCTTTAAAATCAGATGCTGAAATCAGCGATGTGGAATTAGCCGTGGTGGATTGTGGAGAGTGGACAGACGTGTGCAGTTCTCAACAAATCAGTTATTTTCCAACGGTTCGTCTTTACCGTCCACATGAACCTGCCCAGATCTACCGAGGCATGCTGGGTACTGAGAGCATGAAGAGGTTCATCATGCTGTGAGTGACACTTGCACATAATTTAAACTGAAACATATTGAATGTCAAGGGGACTCAGATGGCTCAGTGGTTAGTTTGCCGGTTCGGTTCCAGAATGTGCCATATGTCGTTGTGTCCTTGAGCGAGGCACTTTACCCTAAGTGTGCTAATGACTCAAATATAAATGTAAATCCACATTTATGCTGACCTGCTTTACACCAATCATATGGGGCCTGTTTGGCTGAGTTGAATGTTACACAATACATTTCTAGCTGAATATTTTGTATCTGTTGTATAGAACTGCATTTTTTATTAATAATGTATATCAGTGTTCATACAGGATTCTATGTTAGCAATAGAGGCTAAGACCAACAAGTATGTGAACAAGAAAATTTGAAAAACATCTAGGAAGATTTTCAGGGGAAAAACTTGTATATTGCACAATGAATCATTTGAGTAACGCTCTGCTCCGGTAGGCTGGAGTGCACATCCTGTTGTTGCCACTGTACCAATGTGTGGGTGTTGTAGCTTTAGTCTGTGTCTAAAATGTTTAAACTGGCTCCTGTTTCTTGAAGAAAACATCACCATCATCAGCTAGGTTACATGAGTATTGGTGCTATTATCACTGCTCTTTGTCAGGCAATATTGCACCTTACAATAATAGCTAATGTTAAAGCAGAACCAAACCACAATTATTTTGGACTAGCTACAGTTACGTCTGGAAATATTTGGACACTGACACAATTTTCATCATTTTTGCTCTGTCTGCCACCACAATGTAGTGAAGGGCATTCGAAGCTTCATTACTGTTCTTCAAGCAGCAGGATCAATCTGTCAACACAAAGTCAGAATTTACTTTTCAAAAATAAAAGCTGTCACTGATATTTAACACATTGCAATGCATTTCAAAAATGACTTTTATTTGGAAATAAATCTAACTGCTGTCAGCACAATATATTGCTGCTAGAAGAAAGGATATAATGGGTGAATCCCATTTCTCTGTCTTAGCCCTTCCCCTTACCCCTTCCCCTTAGTTTTGCGCGTTCATGTGAGAGTAAGGGCTATCCCAATTCTAATTTTGATCTAGGGGTAGGGCTAAGGGGAAGGGGTGCATACCCCTTAAAACTAAGCATTTTCAAGAGCTTACTTGAAACCAAGGGGTACCCAGAATACACTGCGCAACCGGCAACAATGCTAGCCAGCTCATCAAGAGAGTCTAATAAATGTATTTTCGGCTTAAATAATAGACTTAAAAATTACGACAGACTTGTTTT
>JACXGM010003148.1:0-22640 GCA_016801145.1 Umbra pygmaea | reverse complement strand
GCGCGTCAGTGCCATGCGCGTCAGTGACCTGCGCGTCAGTGACCTGCGCGTCAGTGACCTGCGCGTCAGTGACCTGCGCGTCAGTGCCATGCGCATCAGTGCCATGCGCATCAGTGACCTGCGCATCAGTTTCCTGTACATCAGTGCATCAGTGACCTGCGCATCAGTGCATCAGTGACCTGCGCATCAGTGCATCAGTGACCTGCGCATCAGTGCATCAGTGACCTGCGCATCAGTGCATCAGTGACCTGCGCATCAGTGACCTGCGCATCAGTGACCTGCGCATCAGTGACCTGCGCATCAGTGACCTGCGCATCAGTGACCTGCGCATCAGTGACCTGCGCATCAGTGACCTGCGCATCAGTGACCTGTGCATCAGTGACCTGCGCATCAGTCACCTGCGCATCAGTCACCTGTTTGTCTGAACCTGAACCTTTTTTTCTCCTTCTGAAGAACTAGCATTCTTACCAGACCTTGTGTTGTTACCTGAGGTCTGGCCACGCTAGACTACAAAATACTGCATGAAGTGAGTTAGTGACCAGAGTTAAACTGGACGCCAAGCAAGCGTAAGCCCTACAATCGGTGTGGTTTTTACCAGTGAGTCTATGGTCTCATGAGTCTTCTCAAGTACTCTCTGTGGATAGATTGAGCACCCCCAGGGTTCCTTGTACCCCTGATTGGGATCTACTTCTTAAATGCCTATAGTTTACATTTTTAGGTGCAACTTAAAGATGTGATCTGTTTATTGCAGTGGATCAGAAATATTTTTGCAAAATCATCACAAGCACACACCCATGATAAGAGAGGATTCTCAGTGTAATTCTGTTCACTAATTCCCAAGGTACATACTGTATGCTTTCATGCTCTAATATGTTTTAATGTTCTGTGTCACAATCAGTATTTGTATTTAGCAGATGCTTTACTATGGTCAAAGTTAATGTAAACATGTTTTATTGGATTTTGGCAGCTTGTTATGAACATCTGTTATATTTAAGCTGGTCATTATGACATTTTACACTTATTAATGTGTACATTACACTTACAGAGGTGTTTATTTAATTTATGGATGGCAAAAAAAAAACTGTCAGTTTTATTGCTGCCAGCAGTAAATACAAGGACACGGCTCAGATATTCACACATTTAGTAAAACAGAACTTTCCTAAAATGTACTTCAAATAGCTGTCTTTGCTGCAGCCAGTCAAAAATTGCTCGCTATTCTAATGATAGCTGGCACTGTTAATAGGGGAGGAGCTTAGCTTTCACTAACATGGGTGCGAGATGTAACCCATTCTGACCTGTGTGTAAAATCTTATTATGATTTCTACATTGAACACATAGTCAGGCAATATCAACATTAAATAATAACATTTGGCAGTTATTTATACAATGTATTTACACAATGAACATGTGCTTGTGTCCATCAGTGACCTGCTGTGACATGCTGTGAGAACGTATACCTGCAATGACATGGTTTCCCGGCTGTTTGTCCTGGTTCATCAGTGTCATTCCCTTCCTTTCCATCCAGCATGCGGTCGCTGTCATTTTCACAATAAGCCTACATGTAGGTGATGGGTGACATTGTTGGAGGATGACAATAAGCCCACATGTAGGTGATGGGTGACATTGTTGGAGGATGACAACCATCCTGTCTGACATCACATGCACAGACTTGGGTTTTAAGGCAATATTGTAACTAGATCTAGCAAAACCAATTGTAGGCGTAGATCTTTCACTTCAAGCTCACTCAAATGTATTAGATAAAGCCCTTTTACATTAGTCATTGACACAATGTGCTTATACAGATACTCGGTTTAAAACCTGAAAGAGCAAGCAACAAGAAGGAATTGATTTACATAGGCTTGGAAAAACTACCTACTCAAAACCTGGAACGATATCTAGAGGGCTCTGAGAGGTAGCCAAACCTCTGCTGGCTCTGCTGGGCGAAAGATATGGGTACATTACCTTTATTGCCACATCAGTATTTTTTAAATCTTCAGATGACTGGTGGATCAGTAAATACAGATTGGCTTTGCAACGACATCAGACAGAACCGATGAGCCTTCTGTCAGGAGTGTGAAGCACGGGGAAGACGCAATGTTCATACCTGTTCAATTAGCTGAGGGATTGTGTTCAGTGTTAGAATAAAGCTGTAACTTTACTCCCTTTACTTTGGAGGGGTCTGTGGATGCTTTCTTTTTCTGTCACATGTTCTCATTCATCACATAGATTTTTTGTCTGTAGCAGAATGGTGTCAATTCAGTCTCAAAACTCTCAAGAAGAAAAATGTTAGTTGTGAGAGAAGAAACTGAACTCGAGAGAGAGAAGAAATTCAACTTGAGCGTGCAGAGGACCAGCCACGAGCCCACAATGCTACTTAGAAAAAAATCAAGTAATGACAAAAACTTAAAGCAAGAGTTTTTCTCTCTTGGTGAGAGAAGAAACTCACACCAAGAGAGCAGAAATCGAAGCCGAGCCTGCTATTTAAAAATATACATTTATTCACATACATGTTTGCTCTTGCAAAGCAATTGCACTTGATATAATGTAAATGGTAGCTTCATTGATCACATCTCCTTTTTGGTACAACACTGTTGATTTAGCTTATTAATCTATCCAATATAGTCCAACCTATACAATATATACACTCACCTAAAGGATTATTAGGAACACCCGACCCGTTCAATTTCTCATTAATGCAAGTATCTATGCAACCAATCACATGGCAGTTGCTTCAATGCATTTAGGGGTGTGGTCCTGGTCAAGACAATCTCCTGAACTCCAAACAGAATGTCAGAATGGGAAAGAAAGGTGATTTAAGCAATTTTGAGCATGGCATGGATGTTGGTGCCAGACGGGCCGGCCTGAGTTACTGGGATTTTCACGCACAACCATTTCTAGGGTTTACAAAGAATGGTGTGAAAAGGTAAAAACATCCAGTATGCGGCAGTCCTGTGGGCGAAAATGCCTTGTTGATGCTAGAGGTCAGAGGAGAATGGGCCGACTGCTTCAAGCTGATAGAAGAGCAACTTGGACTCATATAACCACTCGTTACAACCAAGGTATGCAACAAAGCATTTGTGAAGCCACAACACGCACAACCTTGAGGCGGATGGGCTACAACAGCAGAAGACCCCACCGGGTACCACTCATCTCCACTACAAATAGAAAAAAAGAGGCTACAATTTGCACACCAAAATTGGACAGTTGAAGACTCAAAAAATGTTGCCTGGTCTGATGACTCTTGATTTCTGTTGAGACATTCAAATGGTAGAGTCAGAATTTGGCGTAAACAGAATGAGAACATGGATCCATCATGCCTTGTTACCACTGTGCAGGCTGGTGGTGGTGGTGTAATGGTGTGGGGGATGTTTTCTAAGGGGCACACTTTAGGCCCCTTAGTGCCAATTGGGCATCGTTTAAATGCCACGGCCTACCTGAGCATTGTTTCTGAACATGTCCATCCCTTTATGGCCACCATGTACCCATCCTCTGACGGCTACTTCCAGCAGGATAATGCACCATGTCACAAAGCTCGAATCATTTTAAATTGGTTTCTTGAACATGACAATGAGTTCATTGTACTAAAATGGCCCCCACAGTCACCAGATCTCCACCCAATAGAGCAGTCATCCTCAAACCCTTCCATGGAGGGCCTAGTGTGTGCAGGTTTTTGTACAAGCCTGATGGAGTAGCTCACTAATTGGTTAGTATCTCCCCTGACCTGGCAGTCTAGGTCCTAATTATGCTCTAATTGAAGGGAAAGACCAAAAACCAGCATACACTAGGCCCTCCATGGAAGGGTTTGAGGACCGCTGCAATAGAGCATCTTTGGGATGTAGTGGAATGGGAGCTTCGTGCCCTGGATGTACATCCCACAAATCTCCAACTGCAAGATGCTAATCTATCAATATGGGCCAACATTTCTAAAGAATGCTTTCAGCACCTTGTTGAATCAATGCCACGTAGAATTAAGGCAGTTCTGAAGGCGAAAGTTGGTCCATCACAGTATTAGTATGGTGTTCCTAAAAATCTTTTAGGTGAGTGTATATTGTCCAAGATTACCTGGAGACATTTATTGTATTGTATTGCCCATACAAGACACTACTCATTCCCTACTGAATGTAGTGATTATTGAATAATATGATAGAAACCGCTTTAAACATTCCCAGCCTTGTGAATTATTTAATGTAATCGTTTAATTGAAAGGTGAGCAATTCTCATTTGCCAGTAAGAGATTCTGGCATGCTCTTGTGTGTTGCTGACTCAAATTAACAAAATTACAGTTATTTTTATTAAACGACTCAAAGATCAGAGTCAGTAAAAACAGTCAAACTTCCCGTCACAATAGAAGAGGAGCGTGAACGTTTTTATTCTAACGCCCGTTGCAATGGGCCGTGTGTTTGTGAGCTCTAGCACACCCTACAGCGTCTCTAATAAATGTTCACATACAGTAATGGAGTGGTTTCCAAGAAATAATGGGTCAAAAATGTTTACTCAGCTTTTTTATATTAACATCCGGTCATCATATTACTGATGAACCTGTGTCTGTATTGATTTGATTTCTTTCTGCACTAACTGAGGAGTAAGTTGTTCAATGTGGAACTGAAAACCACATTTAGCATTAAAGCAGTGGCCTCTGGTTTTTTACATATGAATGTTGCAGTTTTAGCAGTATACTGCTTTTTCATTGCTATGTTTTTATTTGTAAACACACTAAGATTAAGTACTTTGTTTATTCTGACTGATGCTTACACAACGTGATCTTGATAATTGAGGCGTGTTTTACAGTCTTGGTTTTCTGTGGAAGGGATAATTTTCTTTGGGAGAACGCTTCTGGGAAAAGTGTAGATTGCCTTCTTCCAAAGAGATGGAACCTATTGATAACAAACATCTGGCAGACTTAATAACAGATGTGAATCTGTCAGTTCATATTTAGGCTAATAATGTATTTCTATATTTCTTCATTGACGTGAAACATTTTTTTCATATTTAGGCTACAAGAGAAGTATTTGTAATGTGTTTGTTTTTAATAATATAATGGCACATTATAATTCTCTAATAATTTGACCTGCTAGCATGTGAATTCTTACCTTAATATCTGGTGTAAAGCAGAATGAAAGATGTTTTCCTCTAGGGTTTTCCTGTGCTTATCTGCATCCTCAAATTAGGTTTCTAAAAACTGGATAGACGTATTGTCGCCACCGTTATGCTTATGTTGTCTTGGACTTGTCCCATATTTAAGGCTGTAGGATTTAAGTTATTGCACACCTGCTCCCCATCACCAATCACCACCCCTATCTGCACCTGGGGAAGCCCTGTCTGGCGTGCGTTATTGTTTATTGTGTTGTCATGTTGTGGGGGACATTTTATTTTTGTGTTAAGTATATTACTACTGTGCGTTGGATATTTGTGACATTTTTACTAGTAAACTACTTTCGCCTGCATCGGTTATATTCATACCAGAGACACATCGCAGAAAATGCACCAATCTATGGAACCAGCGTGCAAAACCCAAGGTGGCTCTCAGGCAGTCGACACCCATGAGCATCACCTCTACCGGAGTGTTATGAGGGTGTCTCTGCATAATGCTGGGGCTTTCACATGCAGGTATCCCTTTACCTAGCCAGATTGTTTGGCAATTACCCTGATGACCAAGCCAAAATAGCCCTGCAATGGACAACTGCCATCTGGGAGGAAGGTGAGTCAGATACCATCTCCTATAAGGACTTTATGAAGAGGTTCATGTTGGTGTTTGACCACCCTTTGTAAGGAAAAGGAGGAAGAGCGCCTACTTACATCCAACAAGGAAACCAGGTGGCAGCGGAATATGTCGTCATTTCGCACAATTGCAGCCTCTTCAGGGTGTACCGACAGAGCATTACACACGGCCTATTGCTGAGCATTACGCAAAGACGCCAAATTGAGATGGTCTGTCGGGATGAGGATATGCCCCTGAATACCCTTATCACCACCTCTATTTGTCTGGATAATCTACTAAAGACCCATGGCCCTCACCACTACCACGTTACAGACACCACCCTGAACCAATCCACACCCCCATGGATAGCAGGCCCCATATCACTACACCTCATGGAGACCTGCAGCCAACTCCTGATCTAGACAGACTCCATCCAAAATATGAGACGTGTTAAGCCTTCTCCCCTTTCCTCTCAATTTTTTCATATTCCCAAAAGTGTAAAAGGATACTCCTCATCTGTGGTGTCTTCTGCTTTGCTTGACTCAGGATCAGCAGACAATTTAATGGATAGGGAGCTGGTCTCTGTAATGGGTCTTTCTCCCAGACAGCTGACCATACGTCTCCATGTCAACACTCTGGATGGACCTCCTCTAGGCATCGGCACCATCACGCACGTCACCCCACCTCTCACCATCACCATCCCTACAACTCCCTCACACCAGTAGGATATCACCTTCCACATTGTCACATCACCCCCTCACTAACTAGTCTTAGAATTACCCTCGCTCCGGCACCACAACCCTTACATCAATTGGATCACCTGCACTATCACCGCGTGGGCTACCTCCTACCGGAACACCTGTTCTCCTGTGGCATGCGGGTCAATGTCAGTTAAGAGTCCAGCGTACGTCCTCCAGTCACAAATCCCCAGTGAGTACACTTAATATCTGGATTTGTTTTTCCACATCTCACTACACTTGCCTCCCTCCTTACAGGCCCTGGTACTGTGCCATTGACCAGATATGAGTGGAAGAACCCCCCCCCCCCCCAGAGCAGGATCTACCCACTCTCAGAAACAAGCCATGGAGAAATATGTGGACGGGGCCCTACAACAGGGATTCATCTGATGCTCTACCTCTCCAGCCTCATCCAGTTTTTTCTTTGTAACACTGCATAGAATACCGGCGGTTAAACGACATCACAGTCAAGTACGGTTACCCACTTTCTTTGTTTCCTGTGGTCCTGGAACAATTGCACGGAGCACACATCTTTACCAAATTTGATCTACGAAGTGCATATATTCTGATCCGGCTACACGAGCGGGATGAATGAAAGACTGCCTTCAGTACTACCTCCAGACACTACAAATACCTAGTGATGTCCTACGGTTTGGATAACACCCCCTCAGTCTATCAGTCATTCATGGGCGACGTGTTCCTGGACCTGCTGGGTAGATAGATATGTGGTAGCGTACATAGACAAAATCTTTTTTTTCAATATTTATTTTATTCGTAAAGATTTTTTACAGAGAAAAGAACAGTATGGATACTGTGTTCTGCTAAATATAAATAATTTTCACAATTTTCATCCACCCTAAACATAATCCCTCTAATAATAGCCATAATAATCTAAAGAAGATAGAGCATCGATTTTGCTGAATCAATGCTCTATCACAGAAACTGTATGATATTTAATGTTAAGGTTGCAGAAAGCCTGTATTATATTTGCTTATATTGTTTAAACTGTGAAAGGGAGGTATGCCTGTCTGTTTAGGCTTGGGGGATGAGAGAACATTTCCTGAACCTAAAGGACATTTGAGACACCTGAACCTTGGATGGGGAGAGTTGTAAAACAGAAGTTGTGAAACGGTAGAAGGAATGTGCATGTGTCATGCCTTGAGTGTGAATAATGACCAAGACAGGGTTACAAGAGGTGGGGGACATTTGGGCTGAGCAACAATAGTTTGAGAGAACTCTGATTTTTTGGCACTGAGGGATTAACTGTGGTTTTAAGAAAAGCGGGAACATGAAGATAATACTATGTGTTTAAAGAATTAGCAAATCAGAAGGCGGTAGTAGATGATGTCATTTTGGAGATAAAATGTTTGGTTGCCATGTTTTTCATCGTCTATCTTGCAAAATAAACCGGCCTCATTTGGAAACAGATGACGTCTTTTGCTCTCTCCATCTTGCATTCTCATTCTGAATTGATACTAAATGAATTAGACACAAAACTGCCTGAAAGGATAAAAGTGCCACCAGTCAACAGTCTCATTCCTGGGTTATAACATCTCTTCCAATGGCATCTACATGTAGAAAGGAAAAACTGAGGCTGTCAGGTCATGGCCAGTTCCCACTAACTTCAAGGGCCTACAGAGCTTCTTGGGCTTTGCCAACTTCTACCTTGGATTCATCTGGAATTTCAGCACTATAAGTGCCTTGCCCACGTCTAGTACAAGGAAATTACCAAAAGCTGCAAAAGCTCACAGAGGCAAAGTAAGCCAGAAAATTACATTGATGTGCCTGTTTCTCCAAAAAGCTTAAGGCGGGATGTCCACTGAACATGTCAGATTTTAGCGCACGTGACTTTTTAATGGATATAGGCGTCCACATAGTGCAGACTTGACGCATATGTGCTATCGCAAGGCAAGACCTTTTGGCAGCATGTTGTGCTACTCATTCCATTGGGAACTTCAACTTCCGGTTGTACAATGGCATGGTGTTGCAACGCATAAGTTGCAAGTATTTGAACGTATGCGACACACCGATCGCATTGCCAGCCCGCAAGGCAAACGCATCCTTGCGGATTGCTCCATTGACAATGAATGACTTTTGTTTTTCTTTTTGTTTTGAAGTGGGCAACTTTAGATAGTGCTCCATACCAGGCATACAGCCAGTCAGGATGCTCTCTAAGGTAAAGCAATAGAACGTCTTTGAGGATCTTGGGACTTATGACAAAATATCCCATCCTCCCGAGTAGGAAGATGCACTGCCACGCTTTGTGGATGAGTTTGGCTGCAAGTATGCATGTTATTATGACTTATTGTAAGAGTAATCATTGACCCCTGTGTTCTGGCTACATTTCTAATCTAGCCCTAATATCAGGCCAACTAATCGTCTCAGCTTTAAATAGGCTAATTTGCCCTAACATAATTGATTGCTATAGGTGCCAATTAAATCATGCAATCACTAATAAATGTAAGTGATTATGTATGAGCATCCAGCTAAATGACAAATGTAAATGTCAACCAATAACAATATTGATAATACTATGACAACCAATAATGGCCATACTAATTGGAGTCAGTTGAATTGTATCAATTAATATTAGGAATTGTCTTCCCATGTTTCTTTAAATTGTTGTTAATTATGATAGTTATTAATTTTGTGCACACTGGTAATGTTGTTAATGATTATTTAGGTTGCTGTACAGTAGGTTAATCTTTTTTTTATTTATTTATTGTTCTTTCAACAGTATAAACACAGTGAACACCATTCACAGGCTATAATCAATATGAACATATTCCACAATAATATTCTAAATTATGGTCAAGATAAACAGACAGGATTAACAAAAGTAGAAAATAGACATAAGGATAAACCAAGTTAACATATTAATAATAATAAAAAACAACAGGACAACACAGAAGTATAGTTTGCATTTGAATTCATGTTGACAATCATTTTATCTAAGATGTTGGCAGTTTTAGTACCTTTTTTTATTTATCCAGATTTGACAAAAGAGACAAAGTTTTAAGTTCTAGGAGGAATAATTGGGCTTTAGACTATGATTGGATTATTCTGGATTTGTGAATGTAGAATTTACCCAGTTTACACATTAATACGATTGTAATGTCTATGGAGAAACACCTGTATTTGAGATTAGAATCAAGACAATTTCCTTTGTCTTTTACAATAACTTTAGTTTTATTTGGAACAAAAAATCTGTTTGGATCTGACCAGGGACCTATACTATGAAGCAAGTTCAACATGCTCTGGATTTCTTTTCATTACCTGGCTTCACTGAACCTAACAATTGCGATCTAGATGAGAGATGTCACAACAGTGGTTATCAATTCGTTAAATCAACCCAGGATTTCCTAATCTAGTGACGAGCGCGTTCACATAAAAGGGGCAGTGTCTGCACCACCGAAACAATCGCAGACACGGACAAGTCTATGAGAGCCATATATTTCACTCAACTGTAGTAAATAATAATTTTAGAGAAATATGAAAAGCATAAAAAGATATAATCAAGACATAAAGCAGGAAGGAAAGCTAGGCAAAAATTGCCACTCTAATTACTAATTACACTTGTGTATTCCATTAAACCAATGTGTTGCTTAATGCTGATTGTGTATAACAATTTTATTTATTGTATTCTTTCATTTGCAACGCTGACAGTGTTAAACGGTCATGAGAGCAGATAAAAATGTACAGTGTGTGTAAATTAATCAATGTCAAAATATTTGGTTGTTCAACAAGTTCTGTAGGAGTAAATAGTAAATGTATGTACTGTCTCTACAGTGAAAGGGGATACATTGATGTTGGTTGTATCAAACAGACCATACATTAAAATACATGTCACAAAAAAACATAACACTATGCATACAAGTCTGTGGAACTGTAAGTGCACAATTTCAATGTATTACACTGCACTGGCACAACACATATGACTCAAGAAGCTGACATAGACACGTCACTCCCTTCGCTGAGAATATATAAATTTCATAAAGATTCTCATCAGAGAAAGCCAATGGTGACTCCCAGAATGGTGACCCATTTTTCAATCGAGAATTGATTGGTCAGTAGGTGGTGCTTTTGTTTGGGTTAATCGGTTCGCTCAACTATAACCTGCTCCGAAGCAGGTTAGGTTGGCAGCATAAGTTACCATGGCGATGTAACCCGGTAACGGGTGACTTAACTTTGTGATACTGAAAACCCAGGGTTAAACCTGAAGTTACCTCGCTAACCCCAAATCTTGCTTTGTGGTATAGGCCCCAGATCATGTCTGTAATCATATTAGCCAAAAGCTGATTTCTTCCCAAAAAAGTGCTTTAACAATGTTATTATATAAGGAAAATGATAACCTGATATGAATATTATTACATTTCTTGTCTGCATTGTGTATCCCTCCAATTGATAATCGTGTTGTTTCACCTGTTAAAGAACCGTATGAAGTAAGCAAACCAGAAGTGGAATACAGGGCACTATATGCTGCTGGGAACCAGCAGTTGAAAATGTTCTGAGATTGATTTTATTTCTGGAGTAAAACTTGTAAATATTATCTCACTGGGAGATCTACTAATCACAATACCGAGATATCTCAATGATAGTTTTATGTCCAACCCACCTATAGAAGTCTTATCTGAGGGGTGTACAGTCATTACTTCACTCTGACTTTGATTGACAGAGAGCCCAGTAGCTTTAGAAAAAAACTTCCAAAACTACAGGGACCTTAGCTTCATCCTCTAGAACAGTGTTTTTCAACCCTCTACTCTGGACACACCAGACGTTCCACAGTGTAGCTATAGCCACTGAACTAGCTCACTGGATTCACTAATCAAGGGCCTGATAATTAGTACATTAGTTGAATCAGGTTGAATTAGTTGAATCAGGTTGAATTAGTTGAATCAGGTTGAATCAGAAATAGATAAAATACATGGACCGTCAGAGAAGAGAGTTGAAAAGCACTGCTCGAGAAAATAACATGTCTCATCAGGCAGTTGACTGATAATAAGAGTGTTATCCTGAATGAGAATACCTTTAACATTAGTGCAATATATAGTATACAGGTTAAGGATCTCAGCCGCTAGCAAAAATAAAAAGGGCGTGATAGGGCAACCTTGCCTGACTCATCTTATAATATTAAAGTGTGGGGCGGTGCCTTTAGACAAGAACATCGTACTGTTTATGTTTATGCTACTGTTAATGTAAAGCATGTTGATAACATTTTGGAAATTGTGTCCAAATCCAAAATGGGAAAGAGCCTCAGATGAAGGGATGTTCAACTGTATCAAGTTTTATAAAAGTTTAAAAGTAATATGAGATATAGATATATAATTGCCTCATCATTAATCCATACTGAATACTCTAAGATACCTAAATAAGACAAATATTGTTGGAAATGTCTATTCTTCATAATCCACTTTGGATAACAGAGATGATTTAATTCAGAAAATGATTTAGTCTGAGCATAGATTGTGGCCACAATGTTACTGGACACTAGTTATCAGATAAAAGAGAATCCTTACTGGGCTTAGGAATTAAAGTAATAATATATTGTTTTCTTTTTATTAATCTTTTTCTTTCTTCTGTTGTCAGGGGTGTAGAGTATTCAGTGACGCTGCCTGCTATACTTGTTTCTCGAGGACCTGAAGGCCAAACGGAAGCTCATTCTCTTTACCTGTCCACGCCAGAACAACTGGTCACTCACATCCAGAAAGCACAACTGCATACATTTGTAAGTTCATGTAATTGTGTATCAACAAAATCAAAAAAATACTGAAGTTTTATTAAATTTATTCCATCCAAACATTTGGAGGAAGGGGTCTCTTTGGCACAGTAGACTTTGGTGCTCTTTTGTAGCACCAAGCTCATGTCCACAGTTTTGAAAGGCTTGGAAGTCGCAAACTGCTCTGCATTGTCTGCTAGGTCCTGGTCTCATTTCACACTGTTGATTTTCTCAGGAATGTGCACATTGCAAACATTAATATGTACTGTAAATTAATAAGTGATCATGGTGAATCAAAAAAAAGATACATTGTTGACTATAAATGATCTTACCCTGCACAGTTTCATAAAAGGTCATCACATTTATTTTTTTGGACAACAAAAGAAATAACTGATATTTTATTGTTTTTATGTTGGTATTTCTTTTTTTAAATGTTCGTCTAAACAAAAAAACATGTATGGCGATATATGATTTAAAGTAGCTTTAAAAAAATATTTCTAGGTGTACTTCAACTTTTGACTGGTAGGTGTTGGTATTTCATGGTTGTAGCCTCAAAATGTCTCAAATGTCCATATAAAATATAACTAAATTAATAGCTAAAACAAAATGTATAGGTTAGCTACAATTTACCGATTTATGTTTGGCGGGAAAGAGATGGCCAGAGTGGGTGCCCAGAGGTGAGTGATACAGACTGGATCCAATTGTGTTCCTGCTTTGGGGCAGTTCGAGGTCTCGTCTAGGGCGCCAAATTGGCCGGAAACGGCAGCTCCACAGCTTCTTGGAAATATGCATTATGGTGAAGGGGGCTTGCATTGTTCCTCCTCCACATGTTACAGAGCCGTCCATTTCATATCACACTACTTGTTCAACAAGGAAGCCTTTTTTCAGTTCATGCGCGGACGGATTAAATATACTGTGAGCTCGCAGGCAGCCCTGCATAAGAGTCAGTCACTGGAAAGTGACATAGCAAGGTACGCTAATCAGACTTTCTTACGTCCCATGCTGGGGCTTTGGGCATGTTCTGAAACAGTGGCGTTTTTAGAGTTTGAAGAAACTAGAGGTTTAGCCCAGACACAGAAATATATCTAAATGCATTACTGAGAAATTGCATTTTTTGCAAGATCACTATTCCATTTCAGTAACTCCTTTATCTACCCCTTTTCATTTAATGCATACCGTACTCTGTCTTATGGTGTCTCCATCATATTGTACTAATTGTTGTCTGTCTCTTTCCTTGTTTCTCCATCATGTTGTACTACACTGTGTGCACACAATTATTAGGCAGGTTGAATTCTTGAGGATTAATTTTAATATTGCACAAATACAGTGCTCTTGTTCAAACCAAAATGTAAATAAATCTCAAACCTGAATAGTTAAGAAAGTAAAAGTGAGTGTTTGGCTTTCTTTGGAGAATATCTATGTGTGCACATTTGTTGGGGAACTATTAGTGTGCAGAATAATTATTAACTACATGAAAAACGAAGTTTCCCATTTCCCTTGTTGATTTTCATCTTTTAAAGTGAGAATAATAAACAAGCAACTAAAATTTACAAATAAACATTTCTGACATTTCAAAAAAAATCTTTGACCAATATAGCCACCCTTATTTTCAATAGTCATTAGCCTTTCCCTTCATGCAGTCTGTCAGTTTCTTGATCTGTTGACGATCAACTTTTTGTGCAGCAGCAACCACAGCCTCCCAGACACTGTTCAGAGAGGTGTACTGTTTTCCTTCATTGTAAATGTAATTATTCTTTCGTCTTTAAGGCCTTTACTGGCTAGCTAAAGAGTGGAGTACTTTGATGCATGCGATGCAGTAATGTCCTGCATAAAAAATATGGTATTTTTGGAAGATGCAGACTTTTCCTGGACAACTGCTTGACGAAAGTGTCTTCTAAAACCTGGCTGTTTGGGAATTGAGTTTGAGGACATTTTCAAGTCGAAAGGTTCCAACTAGCTCATCGTTAATAATACCAGCCCATACCAGTACCCCACATCCACCTTGCTGGCATCTGAGTCGAAGTGGACCTCTGTGCCCATTGCTGATCCAGCCACGGGCCCATCCATCTGGTTCGTCAAGAGTCCCTCTCATCTCATCAGTCAAAAAAACCATTGAAAAATCTGTCTTCAGATATTTCTTGGCCCAGTCTTGACGTTCCAGCATGTCTTGTTCAGTGGTCGTCAGGTTTTCAGGTTACCTTGGCCATGTCTCTGAGCACTGAACACCTTGTACTTTTGGGCACTCCAAGTAGGTTGCAGTTCTGGAATATGACAGCACTGGAGGATAATGTGTTCCTGGTAGCTTCACATTTGTTCTCAAATCTTTGGCAGTTAATTTCTGTCTTATTCTCAACACAATTCTTGACTATTTGCAACAAAATGTTTGATGGTTCTGTGATCATGCCCCAATATCTTAGCAAAAGGGGTGCATCCTTCTAAAATACTTTTTCCCCCCTGAGTCAGTTAAATATCTTTTGGCCCATTTTGCCTGAGCAACAGAAGCTGCCTAATAATTATGCACACCTTGATATAGGGTGTTGATGTCCTTAGGACACACCCTCCCTCATTACACAAATACAGATCTGATATGCTTAAATCCAATAAGCATTCCAGTTTATACAGCTTGGAGTTGGAACATATGTATAATAATGATGATATGGTCAAAATACTGACTTGCCTAATAATTTAGCACACCATATATTTGTTTGTCTCTCTCTTTCCTGGTGTCTCCATCTATCTGTTTTCTGTCTCTTTCCTCGTTTCTCTATCACATGGTACTATATGTTGTCTGTCTATTTTTTTCTGATGTCTTCATCATATTGTAGTAATTGTTGTCTGTCGGTGACTTTCCTGGCCTCTTCATCACATTAAACTCTTCTAGTGTTTCCATGTATATTTTGCCCTTGCTATTTGTCTCTGTCTTAGAGGGGAGGAGTCATGCAAAGTAAGCGTTGCTTTCATATGATTGCAAGTCATTGCAAGTACAAGTCTAGGCATCTGTATATAATTGCACAGCAATTCTGTTATGCTAAATAATCGGAGTACAAATATATTATTGGAATTGGATCGAAAGACCATTGTACAAAAAAGACCTATTAACCCAGGTCTAATGACGCCACTGGTCTGAAACATATATTGTATAATTACTGGATATAACCATGTGTGACGTCACCCATTGGTTTGTTAAGATCTGATTTGGGTCATCGAATTTGCCATTACGGGCGCAGACATCTTGGTTGCGGATGTGACTTTTAGACGAGAGGGAGGAGTAATCTAGGTAGCTAACCGATATTAATTTGATTGCTAACGAAAAACGGTATTAAAACAAAATGTAAAACAAAATGTAACGTTACATACCGGAAAAAGTGAACTGCAGACTCATTTGAGTGTCTTGTCGTACAACCGAACGCCATAGCTAAGCCCCTTTATCACCGAATTTAAAATCTACGAGATTATAAATCAAGAAATGAACATGATAATTTGCAGAAGGCTTAAATCTAACGATTGAGATCATATACTCATTATGAAAATGATTATGTCCTCAGTAAATCAAGTATTTTATGTCTCTCATTCTCATAGACTATTACAGAAACCGAGCTCTTTTTGCAACCAGACGTTACGCTGGAATTCAGATAGAATGCAGGTTTAAGGCACTTTCTCATTTGCGTCAATTTGCCCAACCGGATGCTCACCCTGTGGTCTGAAATGATGTGACCAGGATGGATTAGGGATGTGCGGTAAACCGGTACTGAGAATGTACCGCGGTACCAGAATTTAAAATCGGTACTGTACTAGCATTTGACGTATTTCGATACTTCACAAAAACATTACAAATTGCATCTTCATTTTTATTGGAGCCAAAGGACGGAAATGGCTGGCAACTTGGCATCCATTGGAAAATACATACTGTGACGTTTCGGAATTGGGCGGGCCTATTGCCTCGTGAGCAGCATGTGTGTCCAAATGTTTTTCGAACCGAGTTTGAACGCAGCTTTTACGTACAGTTCTTGCTACAACTGGGTGGGGAGCGTTTCGCCAAAAGCACCACCCAAGTAAGGTGGGGAAGTCGGCTTTCATTGAAAAGCTCAATCGGTCTAGTAGTACCCACTGTTTTATCCGCATAGTGCATGCGGATTCCCATTCCGTGATTAATCATAGGAAAACAGGCAATATTTGGCCTATTGAAAAACAATAATGTTTTCCCTATTTGCAACAAAATCCACAACTTTTAAATTATTATGTAAACATTATCGCTTTTGATTGTAACTATCAAATGAAAGTCAGTACGATTTCATTTAAGGTCTGAAAGTATAAAAATGTTAAAATTTAGGAGAATGGAATCCAAATGTACAGGACCTCACTGCCTGGATCAGCCAATAAAAATGAAATCAATTCATAGGGGTGGTACGGTTCACAAAACTCATGGTTCGGTTCGTATCACGGTTATAGGGTCACGGTTTTCGGTTCTGTATGGTTCTTGTTGTTATTTTTTCTTTTAATCTTAACACTCCAGAAATATAATTCAGCATACAGTATAAAATATAGCTTAATTATCCACAATTTAGTTTACAGTATTATAAAATATTTATATAATGTAATAATGCATGAATTAAATTTTACTTGACTTTAAGAACATTATTTGGACCATCTCTGAGGAAAGCTAGCTGAAATTTTTATAAGAGGGAAGATGTTGATGATTTCAACAAGCTTTTAATTTATTTGGCAAGAAAATTAGTGTGTATTGCCATTTAGAGGAACTTATGTGCCTTTTAAGCACATGATGATGGAAATATTACAGAATAACAATTGAAATAACTTGCAAACTTCAGTGTGGCTCTTACAAAAATACACATGACGTGACCTGCAGCACTCCACCGTTGAGGAGTGGTCAGCTCAGTTGCCGCCTCTCAAAATCTGACGAAAATCTTTTAAACTGATCCTTTTCGATCTGAAATGAAGCAACTGTATGGCCTATTTCTTGCTTAAAATGTTTTCAGAAACACGTTTTGGTCAACTATTTTCGTAAAATATAAGATCATATTCAGAACGAGACGCCATTAAAGTCTGTTTTAAAATTCTGGGGGTGTTTTAACATAGGTGTTGAAAGTGGACACAACAGCAGTAGTAGTTTGTGCACATTAGCAGTGTACCGACGAACCGTGCGAGACAAGCCAACCGAACGGTTCTGATGTTTTTTCATGAACCGTACCACCCCTATAGATTACGCCTGGTTCAGATTACATGATTTTAGCCAGATTTTGGCACGATCCATTTGACATAAGGTTTCGTAGGGATTCCGAAATGACAACGGGCCTCGGGAAGCAAGATTCGATTTTTTCATCTCGTATAGTGTGTCATAGTGGGCGACAACCTACGTCGCGTCTGCGATGCTTCACGACAAAAAGACTAGGATGTTAAATATATTTTCAGTCCTCCACGACGGGTTCCGACACGTGACGTTGACCAATAGAGGAACAGAAGCTTTTCCGTACACAGCTTTCAAAAATGGCGAAACGAAAGAGATGATGGTGCTAGATGGAGTTATGAAATGGAGGAAAGGAGCAATCCAGGAATGTGTCCATAGTCTGGTTTTCTTTATTTTTTTAAGTTTTTCTGAACATAATAGCAATACAAAACTCGCTGCTTCATACATTATTTGTTTACGTTCGTTCCCGGAAGTCAGTCATCTTCTCGATGACATCACGCGCGTTGTTAAAGACTGCACACGATGAGTGGTCAGGAAGCAACGTGTAGTCTGACAGTACAGATCCACTTCTCCATGCGACACTTCTGTTGCGCCGCACTCCACTCTATCGGTATGGATCCACTTGTCCGACACAACTAGGGCGTGGTGTATGGTGGTGTCGTGATGCTACACTCAATTTGTATGAGGGTATGCAGCGCCGCCTTCCCGGGATGCTCTGTGGGCGCATTGAAGTCGCGTGACATCACCCATAGGAATAGAGCGAGGTGCGACGTGACAGAAGTGTAGCATGGACAAGTGGATCTGTACCGTATTCCTATGGGTGACGTCAAGCAACTTCAATGTGTATGCAAAACATTATGGGAAGGCAGCGCTGCATTTGAGATAATGTTGCGCATCAATGAAGCTGGCCATTGCCCAGCTTAATGCAAATGAATCTGTTGAATGCGATGCGACTATGCAATAGAAGTAGAGCACAAAGGAGATGGGGGAAGGCTCGCTGTGTGTCCTTTCTTGTAGATGTAGCAGAAATGGAGGAGAAACTACCTACAGATGTACTTGAGGAATGCCCATCTACGTACAAATTGAGGGAGGTAACATGTACAGTAACATGTTTCTTGTCCATGACACGAGAAGATTTTAGGAGTCAAAATCGCATAATCTGACACAGTGACTATCGTAACAGACAAATTGTGTAATCTGAACCAGGCATTATGGTACCTCCCTCTGAGTTTTCTCAATCAGAACATGTTATTTAAAAACAAAAAATATGATGTATTTGTCCTGCGAAGTATTTGTCCCAAATGTATTTGTCCTGCTGAGCCCCCCACCCATACACACACCTTTACCATTATCTTGAAAGTTTTTAATATATACATCACTTGAGTGAATTTATAGTTAGGATATAGACTTTGCACTTCAAGCTGGACCACGTAACTTTCAGGACCCAGAAATGCTTCCACCTCACTTTCCCAGAAAACCAGACCGCTTGTCGCTTGCTAAATTAATCTTATTAGAAGCCTGGAAAATAAGCTAGCATTACCTACTTGTCTGAAAGAAGCATAACCACATCAACATTGGGGTTTAAACTAGAGGTCGGCTAATTAATCGGACTGGCCGATTATTCTGGCCGATTATGATTTTTCATAATAATTATTAATCAGCATTTTTGCTCGCTGATTATGGCCGATACTTTTTTGTAGAGAAACCACTTCCTCTAGTGTTAGATAGCAAATCACATGGAAACTGGGTGCAGCCAGCCCATCTGTCATGAGCTACATTCCACCTGTCCCAAGCTGCACCATCAAGTCTGGAGGAAATAGTGATTGAAGAGAAGCCATGGTAAGTTTGTAGCTAGCATGAAAGGAGATCAATTAAAATCAGTCACATATAATCACTTGTTAGCTTCACATGGTTAATATTAGTCTAGAATAGTGTGTAGAGGTTCACTGCTTTTGTTCCGATAGAACTGTAACCATTTTTTTATCAACCAAAACTTTTATCCATTCTGTTTTCCTCAAGGCTTTCAGGGAAAAACGACCTGTTTAAAATAAAGGCTGCACTAGCTATATTGCGTTGCATATGATGAATAAGGGGGATTTATAATTAATCATCAGATCAACCAACAGCTGGTTTAATTTATTTGTCCATTCAACAATGCATAGTCATTGCGCACATATAACTTGTCAAAATACTATGCCTATTCAAAATGATACACTGAAGACAGGTTACCGTTTTTTTACTTCCACATTTAATTAAAAGGCATTAATGTTAGCAAGGAATATACGTTGCTAGTGTTCTCAAACGTGGTTTTCAAAGTAGCCTATTTCTGATGTTGAGTCAGACGGTGGCGAAAAGAGAGGGTATTCCGACTCCTTGCGCAAGAGAATAATTCTGTAGTTAAAGACTAAATCCCATATTTCTCAGTTACTGCTTTTGTTATATTTATATTTGTTGTGGTATTTGTGTATTGATTTTGAAACCAGATACATTTATCAAGCGCTTCTGGAAATTACGTCGGATATGTGTACTTCCGCTGTGCACCACCAAATATGATTGGTTAATAAAAGGACAACTATCAAAATGCACAGACTAAATGTTTAACCCAAGGGTTTGTTTTACAAAAAATTTTTTAAATAATTTGATATATTTGGGTCATTGACATATAAGGCTTTTAGAAATGTGTTTTTAAAATAATCTTTAAAAATGGACAGAATACATTTTCTTGATTTTGGAAGAGTTTGTTCAAACAAATCTTAATGGTTGCACAATATTTACAGGGGTTTTATACATTTATACTTTATTGTAGGGGGTCGGTATTTTGGTTTTCCAACACCCAACTTTACATTTGTAATGTGAATAAATACTTTACAAATTTAAAAAGTATATTTTTTAATAGAATAATTACGTACATCACATTTTCCAAACATATGTTCACTTTAATCTACTAATTATTGGTTTAAAGTAGTATTTTACCTGGTTGCACCACCTGACGAGGTGGTTGCGCTGCCTGACAATATTCATAATTACAAGAAATATGTTGAATAATTGCAATTTTATTGCAATACAGAATATGAAAATCATAGGTGTCTTGGCTAACAGTCTATTAAAGTACAGTTGGAAAAGATAAATCAGTCAATTTAAGTAAACTGTATTAAACTGATCAGAAACAACAGTTTTTGGGCAACATCACATGACAAATGTGACACTTCATATTCGGTAGAACTAATTAGGCTACAATGAATAGAATCGATTAATTGGACCTTGAAGCCAGATCTACTCCACTTTTTCCCTGCTACCCTCTGATCTGAGACTTATTTAGTCCTGGGACACCAGGTGAGTCCAATTAACGTTAGGGAAGAACAGAAAACCAGCAGGCTCTGGACCACGTAGGGTTAGAGTTGAATACCCCATGTCTAGGGGAACACTACAAAAAGCTATTGTAGATATTTAAGCTGTCAGTGTCCACTGTGAAGGCCAGAAATGGTAGGCCAAGTCAAATATCGGAGAGGCAAGGCAAAGGATGGTGAGAACGGTCAAAAACAGCCCACAGACCACCTCCAAAGACCTACAACATCACCTTGCTGCAGACTGTGTCACTGAGCATTGTTAAACAATTCAGCGCACTTTGCATAAGGAGAAGCTGTACGGGAGTGTGATGCGGAACAAGACATTTCTGCACACACGCCACAAACGGAGTCGCTTGAGGTATGAAAACACACATTTGGACAAGGCAGCTTCATTTCGGAAGAAGTACTGTGGACTGATAAAAGAAAGTTGGAGTTATTTGGTCATAACAAGGGGCGTTATGCATGGCGGCAAAATAACACAGCATTCCAAGACAAAAACTTGGTACCCACAGTAAAATCTGGTGAAGGTTCCATCATGCTGTGGGGCTCTGTGGCCATTGCCGGTACTGGGAATCTTGTTAAAGTTGAGGATCACATTAGTAAATAACTGAATTTAACATGTTTATTTTATCCAGAAGGGACATTCCTTCTGGATGCGCCACCTGACTTACTGGTTGCGCCACCTGACTTTTGCTACTAATTTGTAATTATACAGGCATTTTCTCAGAAACCTATATAACCTTTTGTCTTTACTGGCAATTTCATTCATTCGATTTTATAATACAATAAAAAGTTTTATATTAAAATAACTTTTTCTTTGTTTTACATTGGTTGTACCACCTGACAATGTAAACTGAACAAGTCTAACTATGATGAGAAAGTAGCTATTTTTATCAATATTTGAAAGACATTTACAAACCTTTCACTCATCAATAAAGATCAGTTGGGGTCCTCTTGATGATGCACTATCCTGTTCACTCTTTTCCCACTTCAGTTCAAAATAAAAGTTCTATGAATGCAGTTGCGCCGCCCTGACATTTCAGATGTGCAAATTTCCGGACAAAGGTTTTTTTCAGTTTTCCAAAAATATTAAGAGCTAATAAACTAGTAAACATTGTTCATTTGAAAGGTCTTTAATGCAACATTATGCCACTATATTTATATTTTATTTCCTTACCTTTTAAATTCACACAGTGTTTTTTTCACATAGTGTTTATTTGCTCTGACGGTTTCGCCACCTGACATTTTGAGGGCTTTAGATGGCAAAACATAAAATATATACAATTTTATGATGCATTGAAAATATGTTCAAATTATCCAGGTTTTATAGAATAAAAGTATGCTTCTATTAATCATTTAAAATTATTTTAAACAAAAGTATTGCACTCGGACACAAATCTGCATGTCACGTCATTGACCCATTTATTTGAGATCTTAAACTATTTTGTGTATTATATTTAAGAAGTTATATTAAAAGTATTGTTGTAATGTCATTATTTCCCATAATATGATTTTTTTTGGTCTCCCTGAAACCCCATAGAGCAAGCAACAACAGGTTGATGCACAGTGGCTAGGAAAATCTCCCTAGTAGGGTACAACCCCAAGAAGAAACCTAGAGAGGAGCCAGACTATCAGGGGTGGTCAGTCCTCTTTTGGCTGTGCCGGTCGATATTATAAGAATACATTTGTTTGTCCAAGTAATGATCATATTGTGTCACTAAATACAGGTGCGCTATATCCAAAGCCTTTTGGCAGCATTGTCATCAACTACACAATTCAGTGGCCAAGAACACAGACAGGGGTCACCTAGGAGTTGTCATGCTGACTGGTTCTGTTTCTTGGTGTAATCCATGGAATCAGGTTGTCCTAAGATCCAACATGACACCAGAAATGTTGGAACACAAGCATTCTATCATCGAATGATAACCTCTCATAG
>JACXGM010003147.1:0-43130 GCA_016801145.1 Umbra pygmaea | reverse complement strand
TCTCATATAGTTAGAGACAAGCGCGAAGGTTTCAATAATGCAATCACTTTTATTTAACTAGAAACAAAATACTGCCACGAGGGGCGAAGCGTATATAAATCCAAGGAAACACTGGAAACACGGGAACAGGACACGTACAGGATACATTGAACGACAAGAGACAAGACCAAACACTAAACCTAAATACACATACTAACGAAGACAATGTAAAACACCTGGACTTGGAAATTAACTACACCGTGATCTATTGGATAACATGAAACATGTGACAAGACCTGGGAGTGAGGGGTGGGAACATGCAATACACAACAGGGGCACAAGAGGGAGGCATATACCACACATTGGGGAGGAACCTGAACTCCAAACACACACAGGGCAGTAACAATGAGGACACATGAGGAATAAATCTAACAAACTAAACCACCATGTAAACACCGAATGCAACAAGGGAGACATAACCAAAATAGACACTAAACAAAAGTCCATAATACAGCCCACTAGGGCTGGACGTTACAAAAACATTCTCATTTTCAAAGCTACTGTGGGTGTGTCAAACGCATTTAATTCGAAGCATCCATTTGATTGACGCAGCACTAGCGCTAGCTAGCTATACTGTTCTCTCTGAGTGAGAGAGTTGACTGATGAGCCAGAATGTCAAATGAGTACTTCAAAAAATTTAGGAACATAGACAAATTATATAATTTTGCCGGTGTTCCCATTTAAAGCCTGCTCCAGCGTCCACAATATGATGGTCCTATGCTGGATTCATACTCTGCATGGCAAAAACCACTGTACGGCGGCGTCATGAAGACGCACTTGTACACCGCAATCAACATTGTAATCAATCTTTGATGGAGGACAACAATTCATACCACTGTCCTCCTCCAGCAAGGTGACTGGCAGGAGCTTTTTCAGTTTAATATTCATTGACAATATGTAAACTATCTACTGAGCTGTCAAAGCTTTTCTTGCAATCCCATAAACCCATAGGTGAAAGCGACATATTAGCTCTTCCTCAGTGGTACATCAACTTTCGGTTCTGGTGCTGCAAAGCACCGCACAAGTTGGATAATTTCAACTCTTGCGACACACACGCCACACCGCATCCACATTTTGCCGGATCCGGTAGATTTGCCGCAGCATTGCGCATTGCTTCCTATTGAAATGAATGGACTTCCACCTGAAGGCAACCAGTTTGCCGTGCCTGGTGTGAATCCAGCACTACAGTTGTTTCTTTGTCATAAAATGGTTGTCTGCTATGCAGACAACCTACGCAGGTTTAATTTGCCTCATAAAAGCGGCTACGTTGTCAATTTACAAGTACATATCAACTTTGGTATGCTGGGGAGTAGTGCTGAGGAGTTTGTTTCAATGAGCCACAGACGTCTCACTCTGATATCTGACCAGAGACAATCCTTCTTGCAGAGTAGCTAAAACAATTCAAACAAATTCAAACAAAAAACATTATTTTTTTACTTCATATTTTTACTTCAACTTGTATCCTTAAAAGCAAACACACCCCAAAACAACTTTTTGAACAATGCCGGGTTACTCTATAATATTCATTTTGGTACAGTATGTCTGTTCAAGCAGAAATAAAAATTTGGCAGAGACAGAAGCTGAGTACATTGTTTATTGAAGAAAAAATATTCAATTGCTCAGCTTGGTTCAAAGTGATACAATGTGTTGCTTTTATTTGCTTTTATAATCAGAACGGTCATGCAATTCTATAGAAGCCCAGAAGGAGGGCTCAAAGGTCATCAAAAATGTATACACTGCAGGAGATTAACAGAAAGGATTTTGTTTGTTTGTGTTTTTCCTGTTTAGATGGTTATTGGAAGATTAATCTGTATGTCATGGCAACAGCAACACGTGTAAAGAAGTCATCCTGTGGTGAGAGCCTCCATAAACTTATCGTTGTCACATTCCTCAATGCCACAGCTCCACCATGTGGCGACACCAAAGACGTTCTAGAGAAACTCTGCTTCCCTGACATAGAAATTAAAAAGGAGAACTCACGAACTAACTCCCACATTACGGAGAACCGTTTCCCTGGAGCTTTCCGGCAGCTCAGCCTGCTCAGGAGCCTGAACGTCTGCCCCAACTACACCATCTCTTACAGCGTGGAGTCAGGTTAGGCATGCTACATTCCACCCACACACACTCCCAACACATTACACAGACACTCCTGCATCACACATCCTCAAAACGTGTCCACTTCTAAACATTACACCTACATGCACTCGAACACCCCACCCCCTGACAATTCTATGGGAAACATAAAATATCTTTTCCAGGTACATACTAATCTAGCATCAATTTACACCATATTTGGACACCTAGAAAGCTAGCTGCACCCTAACATGAAGTCACATTCTGGGTATATGAAAATGTCCTTAGCTGATATGTAAATTGGATTCAGATTATTATGCAAGGACTTCAGTTTTCTTGTTGCTACAACTGGAGCTGAGTGAAAATGAAACGAAAATATGACCACATGAAAGAGACTAACTTGATATGCTGTTTACCATCTTCATCTTCCTTCTGGCTTCAGATGTTCCAGCCCCATTTGCTGTTAATCACAACACCACTGAGTTGATAGTGACCGCTCCATTGGACCGTGAGGAAAGAGAGTCATACAGTCTTACGCTGGAATGCAGAGTGCAGACTTCCACGTTGATCAACAAGCTGTACTTTACCTTACACGTTAACGTCTACGATGAAGATGATAACGCACCATATATAAATGAAACAGACACCAAGGAAGTGGTTATTGAGTTTGATCGTATGCAGGTGACTTTACTTACATTTACTCCTGAACAACAGTTTATCTGTTTTTATATTTGATACAGTCATTGATACCACTGTCGTTCTTGTCATGTGTGTTTCTCAGAAACAATCCTTTGGCAAGTTGTTGGTGTACGATAGAGACACAACATCCAGTATTTCCAAGGACTCTAGCCAAAATACCTTTGTTGGAAATATGATGACCAACGACTCCTGGATAACTGACACGTTCACAGTAGAACACTCTTTTAAAGAAGAGAAGGGCATTTTTGGCAACATCCGAGGCACTGTTCTTGAATTCCGTAAGTAGTCCTGATGACATGTAGCTCCACAATCAGAAGAGGTGTGGTCACTTTACAGGCTTTGACAGGGAATCCAGCCTGTTAATGTGATGACATTTAGCAAATCCTGTTGATTGAATCATACATCTAACAACACTGTCTTCCCTTTTCTTGATTTTAAGGTCTTGTACTGAAGAAGAATATTTCTGTAACTGAAAATAGAACGTTCCAGCTGGATTACCTAGTCAATGACACCACATACCCTGACCCAGAAGGAACGTTGCTGCTGCACTACAACATTACCATTTTACCAGTCCCTATCAGCTTCACCAATGTGACATACCTCTTCACGCTAACACGTAAAGCCAACACCTATGCACAGGTATTCATTGGTCAAATGCAGCCCTAATTACAATAAATCAGACCTCTTTCTTTTAAGATTTTTTAACAGTATCATAGTATTTATTTGTAGAGGAATTGTGTGCTGAAATTAATTAATTAAACCATTCTGTGATTTTCTGGTTTGATATGAAAACAGTTAGCTATTTTCCTGTCGTACCTTACCTTGATATTCTTATGTTCCTTGTTTTTTCAGGTTGGTACCATCTGTGTTGACAACTGCCTGAAGTTTCGTGGCATTAATGTTACTTACAAGCTAGCCGTGGCGAACAAGAATGTGTCCGCTGATATAAATTCATGCTACAGTGCGATTAGCATCACACAGAGCCACAAACACATGGCAGGAGTGCTTTTTGTGAATGACGTCAAGGCGCTCCGCAGGCTGGAATGCCAGGACTTGCAGTACGTGGTCATAGCTCAAGAGCAGCAAAGTCAGCTGCAGGCCAGCGCTCAGATCCTCATTGTGCTCGACAGCAATGGTAAGTCATGTCCTGAGATCTGTTATGTTCGTGCAATCCTGTAACGCAAAGCCTAAAGCTAAAATATATACTACAAATGAGTAACAATTGCATACCCATTTGGGATCTGTCTGCTTGACTACTTGAAATTAGGTTTTGCCCCATTTTACAGGACTTAAGCTGGAGTCTGCGTGTCATAGTGGACTAATTCACTGTATTGCAGGACAAGCTATGTCATGATAGTCAGTGGTTAGAGCCTGACTATGGGTTCTCTGACTTTCCCCGGACCTCCAGCACAAGGCAGCACAAATGGGCATAGTGTTGCCCAGGTGGGACATTCAGGATGCCCTCCAGCGAGTCCTTGTTTTCAGATAGAGTGCCTGTAAATTAAATCACGGAAGTATAGTTGGTGAACGTAATAATCGCATACATAAGCTGACTAAAGGCTTCAGTGTTGGATGAGCAGTGCAAAAGGAATCGTCCAGCTCAGCGACGTGGTTGGTTGAACCATGTGAGCGCCCATCACCATCGCGCATCTGTCCAAGGAGTTGCAGAGCTGCCAACAAGGCAGTGTCAGTAGGAATGGGGGGGGGGGGACTGAAGCCTTACTCAGAATCCAAAACTGTTGTGTTCTTGCTCAACATTGGCAGCATAGTGAAGCAGCACACAGTTGTTTTATTGAAGTGTTCTGTTTGCATTCCCTAGCTGATGAGCAGGATGTCGAGGACACAACGTTGTCCTGTGCAGAGGCAAAGCAACGTGGAGACTGTGAAAACCTCAGAGGCCTGGGAGCAAGTACAGGGAGGTGCCAGTGGAGGCAGGGCTTCGGAAAAAGTACTAGCACCATTTTTCATAATTAGGGGCATTTAATAGGCACATGAAATTATCTTATCTGTGTATAATGTGTATTGTTTGTTACTTCTAAGTGACATTTTCAAGTATTACAGTTTGTATATTGTCTCTGCAGGAATATCCGAAAGTTATTCCACCTGCTCCCCAGACGTCCGCACGTGTCCTGACGGGGTTTGTGATGCAGTTGAAAGCAAAAATGCTTCCATTTGTCCTCAGGATTGCACCAGTAAGAAATGTCTTAACACTGCAATGTCTTAACCTGCACTCATAACCAAGTAGCAAAATAAAAATAAGTATTTGTGTTATTTTTTTACTTACTGCTGGTAATTTGCTCTCTAGGCAATGTTAGATGTCAGAGTTGACCAATAATAGACAGGTTTTCCAAAAGTAATTGCTATTATAGTGGAACTGACAGAATTTTATACAATCATAATATGTGATATACATCAAATGTTTTATTTGATTTTTACCAAAACCAGCTTTATATGAGGTTTTAAAAATAGGCTAATTTTAAATCAGATTTCCATGATGTAGTGTAAGCAGTTGGCAGTATATATTGATGCAGTTAGAATGATGTAGAGTCGTGCTTTTGTGAAAATTCTATAAAAGTATGGAACCTTAACATCTATGTAATTGCTTGTATTTCAACCTATTCTAATCCAATTTCATGTTATTAAAATGTTGTCAGTCCCACTTTAAGCAGGCCACTCTAGTGGATCCCCAATATCTTCCTAAAATATTTTTTATTTGTGTTGTTGTTTTACTGTACTCTTAGTGTGTTCATTAAAAATATATATTTCAAACAAAAAATATTTTAGCATCCATTTTTATTTGATTACCATAATATACGTATATTTCTATCCAAATTTGTGCTAACATTTTTCAATGTCATATTTGACATTATATTCAATAGATCTAAATACATTTGTCTCTCTCAGTTCAGCCAGTAATCGGAGGTCATGAGAAGGGCATGATGTCGGGCATCCGAGCTGGCTATGGGACCTGCTACTGCTACTCAGACAAATGCTTCTGTGAGAAGAATGATATAGAGGGTAAGTTCCTCCCATTGAAATCCTTTTAAATCTACAATTATTCACCGACCCAACGCACCCGTGGTTTTAAAACCAGATGAAATAAAACCATTTATTTTTTAAATCTGACCACTTCTACCCATGTCTTATCTAGAGGCTGTGTGCGACGATGTCTGCAAGACCATCATTGCCTCTGCTGTGCTGCTCTCCTTTATTGTCTCCATCCTCCTTTCCTCCATCTTCATCCATCGCTACCACAAGAACTCCACCAAACCCCCCATCGCCTCGGCTGAGATGACCTTCCGGAGGCCGGCTCAATCTTACCCCATTAGCTACTCTGCTAACAATGTGCGCCGTAGCTCATTGGACTCAATGGAAAACCAAGTGGCTATTGACACCTTCAAAATACCTGTAAGACATTAGCAAATTCGATGTTTGGCAAATTCTGCAAAGTTAAGTCCCTAAATTGACAGGTTTTAATGTGAATGTTGGTGTCTAGATTTGTTCAAAACCTCGGCCACTAGTAATAGCTATACTGCCTTTAAAAAGATGTGAACTGAAATTCAAGAGTTAAGCGTTTTGCTAAATTGTTTTAACAGGAGGATCCTAAATGGGAATTCCCACGGAAAAACCTGGTGCTGGGTAAAACCTTAGGAGAGGGGGAGTTTGGAAAGGTTGTCAAAGCGACTGCATTCAGGCTCAAGGGAAAAGCTGGTTACACAACTGTAGCTGTGAAAATGCTTAAAGGTAAGGCTAATTTTCACCTAAAAAAAATGTACATTAGGAAAAAGAATTGTAAGACTTGTGAAGTGAATGGTTCCCTAGGTGAAGAGTGGAAGTTCACTTTATGATGTGGCTTTTGGCCAGCTCTATGATAAATATACAGAACTGTATTTTTGTAAAGTAATTGACAATTCTCCATTTTTTGTTACAGACCATGCCTCACACAGTGAACTGCGGGACCTCCTGTCAGAATTCACCTTGCTAAAGCAAGTCAATCATCCTCACGTCATCAAGATGTATGGGGCTTGCAGCCAGGATGGTAAGGCTTTACAACCATCTTCTCAAACCACCGTTGGAAGGTCAATGTTGCTGATTGGCTAGAACTCCACAAATAGAGACGTTTGCATAAATATGGATTTTGTCATCAGATCACGTCTTGTATGGCGACAATGTCGGAAATACAAAGTCTGGTCAAATTATGCTGAAAGTCATTTTGAGGTTGTTGTAAAATAAATGAAGTTCACTTGATCATATTAATGAAACATGATGTCCTTGCAATGCTTAACCTTTGAGTGCTGTACTTTATATATTTTTCTCTAGTGTTTCTTTCAATGAATATTGTCAAACACTTAAGAGCCTCTAACCCTGTTGCATCTTTCCATCTAGGTCCAATGTACCTAATTGTAGAATATGCCAAATATGGGTCCCTACGTAATTTCCTGCGGGAGAGTAGAAAAGTGGGGTCTAGCTACATGTCAGGCAACGAGGCCAACCGCAACTCAAGTTACTTGGAGAACCCAGATGAGAGGGCACTGACCATGGGGGACCTAATCTCCTTTGCCTGGCAGATCTCCAGGGGCATGCAGTACCTGGCTGAAATGAAGGTGCCTGTATTGTGCCCAATTCTAACATCATCTTAAGCCAAATGTCAAAAATTTTATACCAATGCATTACCCAATGAAAAGTGGAATTTAGAATGTACCTTCATTATACAGTATGTTTAATTGTAAAACAAACAACAAAGGTCAATGTGAATTGGTGCACATTTCGTAGAGCTTAGGTTGACTTCTCTCTATCTAATAGCTTGTTCACAGGGACCTTGCTGCAAGAAATGTCCTAGTTGCAGAGGGACGTAAAATGAAGATTTCAGACTTTGGTTTGTCCAGGGACGTGTACGAGGAAGATTCTTATGTCAAGAGAAGCAAGGTAGTGAAATATGAAATAGTCAAGCAGCTTATAATTTTTTTAAGAATTTTGCCCAATAATGTTGTTATCTGAATTTGTCAATTATTTTGTGGTTGATTGTAATAAAAAATGTATTGACAGGACTGACAAAATGCTAATTTTGTTATTTGGTCTTATCTTTTCAGGGACGAATCCCAGTGAAATGGATGGCAATAGAGTCCTTATTTGATCACATTTACACAACACAAAGTGATGTGTGAGTAACTTGTATAATTTAAAACGTTATTAGAAAAGGTATTAACTATTCTGACAGAGTTGATGTAGCCATCTAAGCTAGCCATCTAAGCTAGCCATCCAAGCTAGCCATCTAAGCTGGCCATCTAAGGGACCACACGTACCCCAGCGACAGGGGTTCGAGCCCGGGTTTGGCTGCTATCTGTGCCCCTCCTCTCTCTCTCCCTACATACCTATCTTTGTAGCCTATGATTCGTACTCTTCTGTCTTTAAAAGTTATTTACAAAATTCCACCCATAAAATATAAATATATAAAAAATGAAGTTATTAAATGAAAGCATTTAATAGTATGGTAATACAGTAACCATATCTATAAACAAAATTAGCATGATAAAGAATGTACTTAATCAACTTGGACTCATTTAAACCATACAGCAAACTTCACCAACACAGCAGGTACTGATTTTGATGTTTGTGCTTTATGTCCTGCCAGTTGGTCCTTCGGTGTTCTGTTGTGGGAGATTGTAACACTGGGTGGAAACCCTTACCCTGGAATCGCCCCTGAACGCCTCTTTAACCTCCTCAAGACTGGCTACAGGATGGAAAAACCGGAGAACTGCACTGAGGAAATGTACGTCACTGTACTGTAGCTTAACTGAAACCACGGTCGATATTGTTGTTCCATTCTGACGCTGTAATGATCAAACCTGTTTTTATTTCATGGCAAATCATGTTGCTTGTGACTATAATGTGGTGTGTGAATTTGTTTCTGCAGGTATAATCTGATGCTCCGATGCTGGAAACAGGAGTCAGACAAGAGGCCCATATTCGCAGAGATTAGCAAAGAGCTGGAGAAGATGATGGTGAAAAACCGGGTAGGATCAAGCAAAAGAAATCCTTCCTGATCTAAAGTGGTTGTTTGGCTGTTTATTGGTCATTGCATCACACAATGCCATAAAGTAGCCAACAATTTGGCTAGTCTCATGTCTAACAATATAAACGGTCTTGTGAGCATCCCCAAAATGGTCCCGGGAACATGAGCTGAAATTATATAATTGTCATTGCATATAATTGTCATTAAAATATCAGTAATGATGTGACCAAATGTAATGCAATTTTAAGGATACCAAATAACCTACAACTAGGAAATATACTGCAAAAAAAAGTCTGTTTCCTATCAAGAGTTTTTTATGGGACCTCTTATGCCCATTAACTTAAATTTTTAAATAACTTAAAAACCGTAAATGAGTCTAAAACTGCATGGTAGTATATATTTTCCCTATATATGTATTATGCTTCAGCTTTCTGATATCAATCTAATCCCTTTTCCTCTGTTGTGGTCAGGATTACCTTGACCTGGCGGCCTCCACGCCAGCCGATGCCCTACTGTATGACGACGCCCTCTCCGAAGAGGACACACCCCTAGTGGACTGTAATAACGCCCCTCTCCCTCGAACCATTCCCTCCACATGGATTGAAAACAAGCTCTATGGTAGAATTTCCCATGCATTTACTAGATTTTAGAGACAGGACACAAATGCTGTCATTTTGGCAATTTGTGTTTGGTTTCCTGTAGACAGTGAGTGGCTTTGCTCTAGGCATGCTTCCTGAAAACATCTTCCATTTCTTAGAAAATGAGAGACAGTGGGGAAAAAAATAATTTTGTGTCATATGATCACTATTTGGACCTGCTTCTGATGTACATGAAACCTGACCAAAATATTGACACGTGTAAATATTCATAACAACGCTTATAACTTATTGTAATCCACATTAATTCCTATGTATTGTTAGGACACTTACATTTTGGACATCATAAAACATTTATAAACTACATTCCAAAATTTCAATTTTTTTATTAATTTGGAAAATACTGTTAAAAACAGTTTCACATTTGAAACAGGTCCTTGCTGAATTAAATATTATCTATTTTGTTTGGTTTCCAAACTGTCATTAAGTTATCTTGAATTATTTGTCAGCTACCTATTAAGCATATAGAGTTTCTTCTACAATGCTGAATAGAGAAACAGTAAGGCTTTTGAATTAAACTCTGACATTGATAAACAAAACTTTGTAAAAGTCTTTTCATACCAAATTCCAAAAATAAACCCAGAGATCCTAATCACTTCCAGTTCAGAAAGGTATTAAGCAATAAGAGGGCTGTCAGTGTAGTAATTACCAAGAGACAGGCAATGACTCGATGTCCATGGTGTCCTGTTACATTGATGCAATTATTTTATCAGCTTTAATGTGAGACAACAATGATAAATGGTGCATGAGCCAAGGATAACATTAACACATCATGACATAATTACTAAATATGTACCAATAATTGTTGATTTTTTTCTTTTTACTCTTATTCAATCAACCCATTTTATTCTCAGTTAAACTGTATATAGGAGCGGTGGACATCATTAGTGTCTGTCAAGTGATTTCTGTGTAGACTTCTAAATTGATAACTTTGTCTTGTTCCAATGTCCTAGTCAGACATTCATTCAGAAATTCTAAAAACAAAATGATTCTGTCAAAAATGTATCTTTTTGGGTTTATTTTTTAGAGCCTTACTGTCTGCACTCTACCTTTTCTTTACTCAGTGCAGAAAAATGATATGTTCTCATTTTTAGGCATGTCTTACCCGAACTGGCCTGAGAAGAGCCCGGTACTGCCCAACAGACTTGATGCCACTAACCCAGTCTTTACAAGATATGCCAATGATAGTGTTTATGCAAACTGGATGGCTTTGCCTTCACCCGCAAAAAATGTGGACAAGCTTGATAGTTGAAGTCAAAAACCATTGTCGAAATAAAGATTCTTAAATGGGTAAATGTGTATATTTATATAAAAACTGTACATATACAATCTAAAGTTACATTTTGTTGCACGGGTATTTCAAGTTGAAACTGGGGGATATAAAAAGTCAATTTGCTGCAAATTGGCTTGACATAGACCATGCTTTAAGCAGCTCTTCGGGATGTTAATCATTACCTCAAGGTCATGTTGCCCAAGTTGTATCATTGCATGACTCTGTACCTGGTTGTATGTCAATGTAAATGTTTTTCAAGTGCCTGTGCCGCTTCTACAATAGCCTTCAATTAGTAGTATATGACTGTGAAGATCTTGTTTCCAGCCCAGGAATTGAAGGGGACTTCTTTACCAACACCTACTCTATACTGTAGACCTATGAGGTTAAGGTGGACAAAGAGTGGACACTGAGTTCATCCAGAAAAGCTGCAAAGTTTCTACTTGTTAGGATCATGTTCTTTGAAATTTAAAAGCCATTAAAAGCCATTTTGGTCTTTCCTCTTTAATTTTTCCAAGCATACTTGCCAAAGAAAATAAGAGAACCATTTTTTTGTGGAATATATTGTTTCTTTTACACCAAAAACACAAAATAGTTTGTGGTAATGTGTTGTTAGGACATGAGACTATAATAACTTTAGAATGTTGGTATGTCCTGTGTCAAAACTCCGTCTCACCTTTTGAATTCTCGTAATGGCAATCTTTGTGCAACAGTTGCAATAGCTATGATTTTGAAACCAAATGAGTGGTAGTTATTGTTATGTTGTACTTAAATGATTATGTTGTAATCAATAAAACATTAAAACATGTGCAGTCTATTTACCATTGAGATGTGGGAAATTGTCATCAGCAGTACATTTTAATAAATAATATAACCACATTCTGAATAAAAATGTTTATCTAAAACAGGCATAACATTACCTTTTTCACTAGGACAGGGATATTCAACCTGAGGTCTGGGGCCCACTGGGTGTCTACAGAGCTACTGCAGGAGGTCCTTGGGAACATCTCTCAAAAGTAAAAATGTATATTATAATTATTTGTAAATTACAAATAAAAAATAAGAACAAAAAATGATATTGTATATTTGAGAGATTACTGTTAAAATAAGTCCTGCAAATGCAAAATGATTAAGGAAAGTATGGATGTTCAGGGATAATGTCCGTTTTGGTGAGGGAGTAGTATTTTTACGAGAAAAAAAGACATATGTTCATTTAAAAGTTAAAACACTTTCTGAGCAAAATAGGTTTTAGGTATGATAAATTAGAAAGTATTTTAATTTATGTAAATACCTTCTTTTCTCTATATAGGTAATTTATTTTGCACAGTGGCAATTGGCTTAACTTTTTAATGCATTCATTCAATATAGAAAATGTACATGTTATTTCTTAGTTTAGCCGTAAAAAAAATAGAAACATAGGAAACTTTTCTGCACAGTGCTAACCATTCCGTCATGCAAAAACGATGCTGGGGTAGATGAATGAACACCATTCATACTTAAAGAAATTAGTAAATTCCCTGTTTCCGACTTCATAACCTTAATGTGACATATGAAATAAAAGAAATAATTATATTACAATCTATTTTCAAACTAAAACTACTGTATAACTAAATAAGAATGTCAGATTGATTTTCAGATGTTAAAGGTGGCCTGGGAATGGCCTTTAAAAATGTTAAATATTTTTAAATTCACTTTTAAGTATTTTAGCTTGATATCTTTTACTTTTTTGCTTTTTTGCCAATTTAACAAATATTGTATTCCTAAACAAAAATGCAAAGGTTCATTAACTCTTATTGTGAAGCAGTTTTAGAATCTCATAGGCAGGAAATCCATTTTTGTACATCAGACTACTTGGCTCCGTGGCGTTGTTTAGCATCACTTTTGATGTTACCGCATATCTTTCCTTTCACTGAGAGCTGACCTTTTGGGTAAGAAAAACATTATTTACTGTTCAGAGCATATAATATTATTTTTGTTTTGTTTTTGCCACACAACTATCAGCATGCTCAAACAAGCCATTGTTTCCACATATCTTGCCTGGAAGGTGTTAAGTAGCTAGTTAACATTGCTACTAGCTATCTGGCTAACTTTAGCTTAACGTTAGCCAGGTCTTTGGTTCTTTTGTAGATTGGATGCTAGCTACATACCTACGCTAGCCACGCAAGCTCATTGGCTATAGACAGCTCACTGTCTTTCTATATAGGTACTGTAATGTTATATAAACAAACATTGCTGCTTTGCATGACAAATTCCTCAGGTCGAGTCCTGAATAAAAATGTATTGGGTGAAAGTGTTGTAGGTGTAAGTATACAGTCTTGGTAACTCTTAAGAAAAACATAATAACAAGCATACAGTACATTCAGTTCAGCCAATATGTCTTTCATTAATATTGATGATTTGTTTTCGTTTATTAAGGTACCGAATACAGAGTTGTCAATCAATTCTTGATGGAAGAAATGAAAATGGATTCCTTTCACAATATAACTCCGGCAAGATAACACACTGCTAATATAAAAAACACCAGACGTGTTTCTGACATTAATTATCCAAATAATGTGACATGACTGAACAAAAAAGATTTTTATAGCTGCACTCGAACAAACGTCCACGTTGAGTTAGTATTTAAACTTGTTAATGAAAATGATTTTTTTTACATTTCTAGAAAATGATAGTCATCAACTTGTGTAAGTCTTGAGGTTAATTAACCTGAAATACAGGAAAATGCCGTCTTCTCAGCCGTAGACCCATGTTAGCGCCATGCCGAGGCGAAGCTTGCCTCTGCAGGGCCGGACGCGCTGGCTCCTCCTGGGGCTGTTCCTTCTAGTTGTGCTCCTCTTGTTTGCCTACCTGCTGGAGTGCACCCCCCCAGCTGACGTTAGCCTTGTTTTGCCTCGACTCGGAGGAGAAACCTATGGGAAGGAGTATTACCATGCCCTGCTACAAGAGCAGGAGGAGCGCCACCTCAGCCGCGCAGCCAGCCTCAAGCGACAGATTGCCCAGCTCAAGCAGGAGCTCCAGGAGATGAGCGAGAAGCTCAGGGTCCTTCAGGACACAAAGGAAAGTGCTGGGGTTCAGGGGCTGGCCGATACCAAGGACCAGGAGCCAGGAGATCTCCTGGAGTTTCTCCACTCCCAGATCGACAAGGCCGAGGTGAACGTTGGGGCACGGCTGCCCAGCGAGTACGCCCTCGTCCCCTTCGAGAGCTTCACCTCCAGCAAGGTGTACCAGCTGGAGATGGGGCTGACCAGGCACCCGGAAGAGAAGCCTGTGCGGAAGGACCGCAGGGACGAACTGGTGGAGGTAATTGAGGCAGCCCTAGATATCATCAATAACCCTGATGAGGAGGATGGCCAGGAGGATGACGTGCCCCTGCAGAGACAGACCTACACAGAGACACACTTTACTGAGGGTAAGAGCATGTACCATGGGTAAGATTATAATGTTTCCTCAGGAATACACACACACAGACACACACACACACACACACACGTATGTACAATTTATTTATATAGCGCTTTCACAGATGAAAAATCACAGTGCTTTACATAAAACATACAATATGATACATACTACAACAAAGTACAGAAGTCACAAATTAATAGATAAAAATAGTCTGGATATCTCAAAAGCGTGTTTAAAAAACAACTGATTTTTAAGAGTACACAGAGACAGCAGACGTTATTGGATGAGGAAGAGCATTCCACAGTCTCGGTGCTACAAACTCAAAAGCGGTCCCCACGGCTCATAAGGCAGGTGCGAGGAACAGTCAAGAGATTGAGCATGTTGGACCTTAGATGGCGTGTTAATGAATGGGTTTGCAGTACGTCAGCCACATATGCAGGTGACTGACCAGGCAATGGTCTGTATATGAGAGTAATAAATTGAATCCTATATGTGACAAGTAGCCAGTGAAGAGACTGTAGTACAGGGGTGATGTGAGTCCGTCTAGAGGACCTTGTAAGTAGCCTTGCAGCAGCGTTTTGGGTGGACTGGAGACTATTAATGGCAGACATACTGAGTGCAGAGAATAGTGAGTTGCAGTAGTCAATGCGGGAAGAGATGAATGCATGTATGAGCATCTCAAGTTCAGCAGTAGAAACTACAGATCTCAGTTTACAGATGTTTCTCAGCTGCTTAACATGTGTGTCAAAGTTGGTTTATCAAACATCACCTCTAAATTGCTCAAGTTTTAGCATAGGTAAGAGGCCCAATACATTGTATGATTGTAGGGATTACTTTTTCTGGGGCAACAATCAACCTCTGTCTTATCAGTTTTAAGCTGTAATGAATTTAATGCTAACCAGTCACTAATAGTATTAAAGGAGCACGCCACCATTTTATTAAAATAGGGTTATTCACCATTTCCTCTAGATCTACCTAGATATGTGGGCAAACTTATTTTTGTCCCAGTGCATGCATGGTCTTAGTTCGGCAGCACCGCCGCTAGCTTAGCATTGTGAATGGAATCCTATGTAACTAAACCTAATTACTTCTAGTGGCATATTCACAACAAGTACAAATAGCAATGTTGATTAATACTAGGCAATTTCCTAGATATTGACTTGGGACTATATTGGGGCGAAGCACAGCCAAAGCACTGTTACTTGGGTTAGGGTTAGCGTGATCTCTCTGCACCCAAGTAACCTGGAGGCCTCACTGGGTTTAAATGAAAAATAAAGCTGGATATCATCTGCATATAACTGGTAAGCAATGTTGTCTATTTTATGATATGTCCTAAGGGCAGCAAATTAAAAGAGTAAAGCAGGGGCCCCAGAACCAAGCCCTGTGGGAGCCTGCAAGATAGTGGACAGACTGATACATAAGCCATTTTCCGACCGCAGGGATTTTTGTAGTTCCTAGAACATAACGTTCCTATAACCCTTTTTTTCTTGTTTTCCGACAGGAGAAATTTTGGGATTATTTAGTTCCTTGCACCGCAGTTCCTATAACTCTTTCAGCTCCTACTCCAGAGCTGGGTCTTTCTCTTTTTCTAGGTCTACTTTGATTGGTCCAATTTATAGTTCATGCCCACCGTTTTGTTTGTCCGTTTACATATACGGTATTACAGATTATGCTGGAGCCTTCGTCTTCTGTGTTTCTCTGTTAAGTAGCTACTCAATTTCTATGACTCCAGCCTAGTTTTTAAACGCCGCCGTTCGAACTCCGTTATGAGGACATATCCACACAACACTCTTTTTTTATTGTATTGGATGTCATTTTCAGACTCGTAATCTGAACTAACTAACAGCAAGCCGCTGAAGAAACCAGCAGTATTTGGTCTGAAAACAACCAGATCATCTGCATACATAAGATGACTTACACACTTCTCTCCAATTATACACCAAGTATTACATTCAACTGTGAAATGTTGTTGTATGTGGCGCTACACTAAAGTCTAGTGACGACGCTATAAAAGAAAGCATCACTACCTTATCCCTCCTACCAGTTCCTATGGCCACTTGAACAGTAAGAATGCAAATAGCAAAACCGGTTTTGGGGGAGAGTAGTTTGAACTGTTTAGAAGTGGACTGTTCCTATAACTACATTCCTGTAACTTCTTGGTCGGAAAGCGGCTATAGTCTCCTATAGAGATGGTATAGCTTCTGTTTCCCGAAACACTGATTTAAATTTCTCTCCACCACAGCAGTTAGTTGGTTGGTTGCAACCTTCTCTAAAGGTTTAGACAAAAAATGGAACTTGGATACAGGCCTGTAATTGTAGAGCAGAGCAGTATCTAGGTTGTTTTTTATATTTGCTGGACAATAGCATGCTTAAAATAGGAGGGAACACACCCTCTCAACAATTAGGTGTTCACAATCTCTAAAACAGCAGGGCCAATAGTGGGTAAAACACAAACCACTTTTTTGTACATATAATTATTTTAAAGGTTTGAAAAAGTATACAGATAATGAACCTACTTAACAATTCCTAAAAACAAATGCAATTGCTTTCCCAATGTTAATGAATAAGAGGCAGTTGTTCTTAAACGATCCATCAATACTGTAATATGAACAAAACGTTAACACTAATATAGTTGCCTCGCATTAGCAAACTCAACAAAATGATGCCATTTGAAATGAATGTTTTTCTTTATTACTGTGACAATCTTCTATTTACACAACTGAGGAGCAGTTCATTTTCTTTACACCACCTGCTGTAACATTATGTGTGATATACTCTTGGAGAGCAATTAATAAAATGTCAATAATTTTGGTTTTATATCGGTGAATCCATAGGCGACATCTGCACACTGCTACCGATAATACTATCAGTTGATACTATTATATCAGTTGGGCTCTTAACTTTTACATACCACTTTTCTAGTAATTCTCACCCAATACACAGCGAGGGGTTGAGGTCCATCATGAACACCCCTGATCCATATCACAATTGTGGCTGCAAAAAAAGATTTCAATGTAACCTGATATATTTAGTTAATGTTGTTTCTGTATGTTTGACAAACAGTGACAATTTACCCTTATGTGGGCAGGGCTGTACAGAACCGAACGGGACAAGGGCACACTCTACGAACTCTTCTTTGCGAAAGACGACTCTGACAACTTTCGACACGTCACTCTCTTCCGTCCATTTGGACCTTTAATGAAAGTCCGGAGCACGTCCATGGAAACATCCGGAGTCATCATCAATATCATTGTGCCTTTAGCGGGCAGGACCGAGGCATTCTCACAGTTTCTGCACAACTTCAGGTCAGTGATGTGGCGTCACGTGAGAAAGGGGTAATGAGCATTTAACACATGTTTGCTTTAAACATTAACGATGTTTGTTGTTTTTCTGACAGGGAGGTTTGCATCGAGAATGATAGACGTGTGCATCTTACAGTGGTCTACTTTGGACAAGAGGGCTTACAAGAGGTGAAATCGTATTTGGAAAAAATGTCCAGGTTTGTTTTGTCTTTTTAATGATGCGAAAGGCTTTTACGGCTGTGCAGCTGTCATTTGTCAATGTTATTTTCCAATGCCAATGTGTGTAGGAGGAAATCAAGCCGATGTTTTGAGTTGCCTAATTGAGTGTGACTGATGTTTTTATAAAAACAAGTTTTTTGTGCTCGAACAACCACTGTTGAAATGACCCATTTTGATCTAGAGAGGAGAGCTTTTCCAACTACACGCTCATCCCAGTAGACGAGGAGTTTTCCCGCGGAAGGGGTCTGGACATCGGAGCCCACGCCTGGAAGAAAGGCGATGTGTTGATGTTTTTCTGTGATGTGGATATCTACTTCACACTGGACTATCTCAACACCTGCCGTGTTCACGCCGCTCCAAGTACGTTGTAGAGGAGGAGTTTGGTTTCCTACTGTCATATTGTTTGGGTTTGTCCATAGAGACAGTAATGTTTATTTTGTGAATGTAATTTGGACCAAAAAATGCTTAAACACCTTTTCTCTGGCACTTTCTTACAGACAAAAGAGTGTTTTATCCAGTGGTTTTCAGTTTGTATAATCCTGCCATAGTCTATGGGAATCTGGAGCTGGCTCCCCCCATTGAAAGTCAACTTGTAAGTACATAGGAAAATGTTCTATATTTAAACCTGCAAATTTTCCTTTGTAAATGACAAAATAATAAAATATATTAGTAAACATTAGGATACTTGCATATTGGGTTGACATTTTACAATATCTAACTAGCAGGTGATGCATGTTATAGATACAAACATAATGTGTATTTTCTGAAGTTCTTCATATTGTCCCTGTATTCTTCCAGTTTTCAATAAAATGAAATTTTCCCCTACCACAGAAGGTAGCTTTAGTTAACTTACATAATGTATCTTTAGTTGTAACTCCATGTCTTACATTAGTTGGCTTGCCAATGACAAATGTTCTTTCATTATAGATTCACAAGAAAGATGCTGGGTTCTGGAGAGATTTTGGCTTTGGGATGACATGTCAGTATCGCTCAGACTTCCTCAACATAGGTAAGCAAAGTTGACAGATAGCTTTCAAAGTATTCTGTGACCGTCTATTTTTATGGTGGATTTCATTAACTCCGAAAATTTGTTTTTATTTTTCAGGGGGGTTTGACCTGGAAGTGAAAGGCTGGGGTGTGGAAGATGTGCACCTGTACAGGAAGTACCTACGAAGCGATTTGATCGTGACACGCGCGCCAGTGTCCAGCCTCTTCCATCTGTGGCATGAGAAGAAGTGTGCGGACGAACTGACTCCAGAACAGTACCGCATGTGCATCCAGTCCAAGGCCATGAACGAAGCCTCACATTCCCACCTCGGCATGCTGGTATTCCGTGAGGAGATTGAGAATCACCTCCGCAAGCAGGCCTTTAAGACCCAGGAAAAGAATGAAGGCTGAACTTTTTAATTAGGCCACTGACTTTGGTACTCGCTGGAATAAAAAACTTTTATTATAAAAATATATTTTTTATCTTAAGAGAATGGAGGCACACCGGCATAGAGACCCTACTAACATGATTTAAATGCACTATAAGACAAGTATGAATGTACAAAATGTACATTGGTAAATGTGAAGTGTCAGCTTGAACATTTCGAGATGGATTCGAAAATGGATTTACCAGCGGCAATGATGACACAAGGACCAATGGAATGTCTTTGAAGTTGGTTAAGCTATCATCACATCATGGACGTACTTGCCTGTAAGGTCAAGATCAATTTTAATTTTATTGCTACTAAAAGCTGTCATCTTAGCCATTTTGTTGCAATGTTGTCATTATGTTTAGATGTAGTTTTAAAAACGAAAAGGGAATGTTTCATTAGATTTGAAAGGGATAATCAGTCAAAGGTAGCATTTGATTTCAATACGAGGTTTTATCTTATTTGGTTAAATTGGTTTCATTTGGCAAATGTACCAACATTTAGATTGGTTGTGACTATATAGCATCTGAAACACACTTTAGAAAAAAACATGCAATTTCTACCCCCCATTTGCAGTGACACACTTCTGCAATGTTATCCGTATTGCTAACTAACTGCTCCAACAGGAACCAACCAAAAGCATCTAAAATGCCTTTAAGTCGGATGTATTTACAAAGTTTCACACCGGTTAGAGCGGAACTGCTTTGTCTCAGCTTACAAAAACGACATTCTCTTTTGTACACCTCAAAAATATGAAAACGCGAATTAGTTGGTACAATGTTTCCCTGCATTATGCAGTGCTTTGTGAAAGTATCACAAACTAAAATCCTTAATTTATATCAAAGATTGATGGGCACCTACCATGCTAGATGAACAGTCCAAAATCAATGGGCAGCTAGGCGACATGTGGTTGAAAAAAAACATGTGCACGCCCCTCGTCATCCCACAGATCTGTACAAGGAGCTGTGGACAATGCAGGACTAGAGGGAATTGGGAAGGGAGGAAAATGGGGAAAACCACAAAAAGATGGACCAGCACCTGTCCTTTGACAAAATTGTGAAAGCACAACTCGCCATGTCCTAAATGCTATTCCTGTTCAACTGAAAAAAATAAATACTTCATAGTGTAGGAAATTGTCCCCATTGAGCATTAAAGTTTTGTACCACTTTTTGAAGCGGATCAGATTGAGAAAGTAGTCTCCTTCTCACCAGTGCGAAATATAAAAATAGCCCCTTTAAATTTACAATATAGAATACTTTATTCCAGAGATTGGTTGCTACTATTGAATGCACCGCTGATGGTATAGCCGCTTTTAGGGGCCCACAATGGCTGACTGCAAGGCCTGATGCTGCAGGCTGGAGTGTAGTAGAACCTTAAGACTGGCCTTTCATGTTCTCATACTCTGCATCCACTCAGTGCCAGATAAACTGGGAGATTTAGAATTCAATACTGTGTAAAAATTCAATACTGTGTTTTTTTTTCCAACCAAGTTGCACTTTGTGTATGTGCCTACTAGCTGAATATGATAATGCAAAATTACATTACCAGTCTTGTTTTGAATTCATCTTTATTTATTTAAAACTACTACCCCAGTGTCAGATTTGCAATGCTAACTTGTTACATCATGAAATGCAAAGTTCTATTAAATCTTGAATTCAGAGCAAGCAAACCAAGCCTAATATTTTCTTATTTGAATGAGATTGCAATTAACATGCAAATTGCGGTCTCCTTTCTCTGTAAGAGGTTTTCAGTTTCTTAATAGCCTAAATACTTGGTTAAAAATCCTAGCTGACAATATTCATGCTAATTTCACTCTTTCCATTTAAATAATTACACCAGTGATTTTGTATGTACAATAAGTTAAAAGAGTAAAACAGTTGTGCAGTGTGGCTTAGGTTGGTCCATTGGTCAAATTTGTTGCCACATGGGTTAGAAACCCACCCACTACCCTTTCAACAAACTCCACACCTTCCTGTCAAAGGATAGACAGTCCAGAAAGATATGTATAAAAATAGTGAAAACTATTCTGTTTCTACACTGATGTAGGTATTACTTACATTAAATGTATATATTTTTTGTTTTCCAGGCATTTGATACTTTATTGAACAAGAATGTGGTGAAAAATAGCCTAAAAGCAGTGGACCAGATTCTTGCAATGTTTCCATGTGTGCAACAGAAATAGCTACTTTTATATGGTTGAAGCACCTTAGGCAACAAATGTCAAATTGTCAGTCAGCAATTAAATACAACAAAAAGCATTGGAGTACGTCATATGAAAGTAAATGGTTTATTTTATGTACTGTGATTTCTCTTGTTAATATTTCATTTGATTATTCAATATTTTTTAGCAAGCAAACATCACAAGTTCTATAAAAATGGAATTTCAAACAAAATCTGGGTAGTATGCTAATCTGTTCTATTTTCTTAAATTAAGACAAGGCATAATACAAGCATGTGCATCTTCACAAAATATGCTACAAGAATATAAAATTTGGGATAATGAATACTAACAAAGCACATATGAACACATTGTCCAATGACATGGACAAATCAGTAGGGGAGAAGTTTCCGAAATATGTATTTTTCTCTGCAAACAATGCATTAGTCCTGTGAAACCATCCTGATCGTTTACCATTGTGTTTCACTTCACGAAACCAGCCTGACCGTTTTACCACTGGGTTTCACTTTACGTCCAGTGAAATACAATAGTGAATGCAGCAATCAGGCTGGTCCCAGCAGGCTACCAATCCACCTCCTCAATGTAGAACCTGTTCTGGGCAAACCCCCATGAACTTGTAAATCTCTTTCAGGAGTAGCAGGGCAGTGTCTTCAGACTCCCTGAAGAAGAAAAGAAAGGTAAAATGGTTTGAAACTGAATTACTTGTCAAACAACATACCTCAACTTTAAATACACCAGCTTTGCAGAGAAGACAAAATGTATTCCAAGCCATCGAGTAGGTTGTAGCATCAAGTCAAAAATGTGTATTAATCGAGCAGTAGGCTCAAAATCGATAATAGTTCTCTATTTTCCTGAAATGATCTGGCTTAAATGTTCATCGTACTGCATCTATAAACAACCACAAAGTACTATGACCTCATGTGGATTGCCCAAGGGGCAGAATGAGATGAGTGGCCAATCAGGCGGTAAAATGCATTCAACTGTGCTCATTAATCAGCATTTCCGCTTCCACTGAGCGTCTGAGTGAGCAGATTTATCATACCAGTAGCACAGGTGACTTTGCAGGGCGAACAGGTACTCGTTGAAACTCTCAATGGGCTTCTCCTGAAGAACGTAGTCGATCCGGTTCCCCCCGTTCAGCATTCCGATCTTCACCTGTGGTTCCTCTTCTCTGGGCAGCTCAGGATTCTCTATTATCCTGGGTTCTACAACTAACCAGCATTGTTACGTTAAAATGAAGCGTACTCTAATGAGAGCCCAAATCAAATACACATAAGTGGACTCATTTTCATCTGTGTTCTCATTCTCACCTCCGCTGTGTTCCTGCTTCTCCTCCTCCTCCTTGATTTGATTGGCCACCATGGCGAGTTGGGCCGCCAGCTGGGCATTGGAGGTGTGTGCGCGGGCAAACTCGTTAAGGGTCTGCCAGGCGCTCTTCAGGGAGCTGATGAAGCCATGCTTCAGGTCGGAACCCATGCGGGACAGACTCTCCTTCAGCTCTGCCACAAAAACACGCACCAGAAATGCGTCATGAGAAATCTTTCACTTGTGACCTGCCTGGACTGTTTGGCAAAATCTTGTTACGTCAAGAATTTGATGTATTTGAGTTTCTTTTAGCTTGGCACTCCACACCTGGAGTACACATGCCCCATGCCAACAGGGGTAAAAGCCCCAGCTCAGCCGGCTGCCCTTCCTCTCTCTCTCTCTCTCTCCTTCCTTCTACATACTGGTCTCCCTAGACTCTGCCTCCTACTGTCCTGTCAAAAAATATTATAAAACAAATTGTCAAGCTCTGTGTGATTTACTCCCTCTACTTCAGTGATCATGGCCTGGTTGCAATTAGTTTTACATACAAAATGAGGAGAGGCCTTAATGCAATGATTGGGTTAACCTGGCGATGGTAGGAGGAAAAAATAAAATAACACTGCCAGTGTTGAATCTATAGTTCCATACCGAGATGAAGCCTCTTTCGTCCTTTGTGATGTGGAATCAGAACAGGTTTTAAGTCCAGGTCTGGCATAATCATAGGCTCAATCCTATACGCAACTGGATCCAGCTAAAACAAACAGAACAATTAAATGTAAACATTTAATCAGTAACTATTTGATTACACCATTGGATAATAACTAACAATTTGCCATCATCGTCAACTCTTAAGGAAACATGCTTGTTTTAAACCATCTCCAAGCTCTAATATTTCTAAAGTATGTTAACATAAATAAAGATCTTTCCAGTGGCAGTCCTGTTGAATACTTTACAGGACATATCTGACTAGTTGTCTCACCGGGTGGTAAATATTGAAGAACCCCGGGCAGGTGGGAAGTTGGTAATTTTCCTCAATCTTCTCCAGCCCTCGTACTGTAAGGAACATGCCTATGGGAGACCCCAGGGCAAAGAAATTCACTGGTTCGAAGTCCAAAGTGTGATAAACCACGGACACCTATTGAAACAAAACACAAACATCGGAAAGTTATTTAATATAATAAATGTATTTTCTAGATGATCATAAATGTTAAATTGGTGATAAAATGTGCAGGATGGCTCAGTGGGTCAAGTAGGTTGTCTAGCAATCGGAAGGTTGGTGGTTCAATCCCCGGGTCCTCCTGACCAAATGTTGAGGTATCCATGAGCAAGACACCTAACCCCAGCTGCTCCTGACGAGCTGGCTGGCGCCTTGCATGGCTGAAACCGCCGTTGGTGTATGAATGTGTGAATGAATCGGTGAATGTGAGGCACTGTAAAAGCGCTTTGGTGGCCATTGTTGGTCAGACAAATGCACTGTATAAATGCAGTCAATTTACATCAGTTCTATAACCGCTTTACTTCGGTCTGATTGAAACCTGGCTGGGGTTTACCTGTCCAGTACCAACTTCAAAATAGTTGTAGTCCACATGGATGGAGGAGTAAGTCCCACCCACAGGAAGCTTTGTGGTGCTGGAAGCATGGAAGGGCTCACTTGATTGGGTGGAGACGATGTCTTGACTGGCCACCTTCACATCTGCTGCCTTCTGTTCTTGTGCTGCCTGTCAGAAAATTGTTTACAAAATTTCCCAATCATTCAGCTGTCACTTGGTCAAATTATGATTACATGGTAGAAATATATTTATTAAAATAGAAAAGTATTACTTATTACTTATATAATATAACAGTGGTGTCTGAGAAACAAAGATGTTTAAATACATACCTGCTGAATAGCTTTTTCTTTAACAAACTTGGCTATTTTTTTTCTTGGCCCCAATGGAATGCCCATCTCTTTCAAGTCCTCAACTGTACACATAAGCTAACAGAATATAGCAGAAAAGAAGATAAAACAATTGTTCATTTTAACTTCATAGTGCAATGTGTTTACATGAATAGACCATAGACTGTGTCCACAGTTCTAGGATGACGTACTGGTACTACAATGGCACGGCCTTACACTGAGCTCTGAATACATTTGGTCTACATGACAAGGAGGGTTCTCACAAAAGACTCCAGGTCAATCTTCTCCTGTTCTAGAATGCTTAGGTACTCAGACAGGCCTAGATGATCCAGGGCAGCAGCAAGATCCCCAAACTCCTCCCCCTGCTCTTTAGGCCCCTCCTCTACTCCGGCAGGCAGGGCAGTAGCAGCAGCAGCAAGTGCATCCGCCTGCTTTCAGAAGATGATGGAAAGCCAGATTATTTGTTTGCTACTCTCTCCTGGTGTCAACAAAACCATTTCAGTGGAAGTACATCAAGAACAAATTACCTGTTTGGCATCAGGATGCTGGCTCCCGTTAGCAGTCGGCATGCGCTGCAAAGGTGAACTATTCTTCTGGTTTGACAGCAAGTCAAAAAGTATCAGAGACCCTGCAAACATACACAGAGACATGTTCATTCAAATCGTTATTCCTGATTTGACTAAAAAGTGCACCTGAGGCCAATTACCTACGGTCAGATTAAAGATGCCTTTTGCAATAGATTTTAGAACTATTTAGGCCTCTAGGTTCTAAAGAATGGGAATTTATTTGCCCCAAAGCTAAAATGGGTCTCCACTCAGTACTTAGTTGATTTCTCTGAAGTGTATAAGTTTGTATTTTCTCTCTTGTTCTCCTGTGTTTAGAGGTTGTGCTCACTCTGCAAACTCATTAGACGTCCCTGTATAGGTCTGGTTTGATTGACAGCTCTGTCATAAGCAAACGTCATACGTCACACAATTGTTGGGGATTCCCTGCCTGATGCTTGGTAAGGGAATTCCCTTCAATAGCCTTGAGAACACACCAGGTATCAAGCTAACTACAGTAAGACAATGATTCTACTTAGATTGTGCATATAATATTAACAATATACTACACATTCAGACTAAAATGGGATCCTAAAATTTTTTGTGCAATTACGAAAATTGTAAACTGTATCTTAAAGTTTAGCTCAGAGATTTAAAGCCCATTAAATTGAACAAAGCTTTTCAAACCCATAAATATGCGTCTTTTGTCAATAATGCTACTTTGAATCCTGCAATGTACTTTGGGTATTGACTTCTGTATTGGACCCAGCATTTGTACCTAAACTATGTCCGGAAACTGAGACACCTCCTTTAAAGTCCGGGTTCCGCTTCATGAACAGGGCATAGATCCTGTTGATCTCCAGTGCAACGGTGTCCAAGATGGTCTGGCAGTAGGTCGGGCTATTGTAAAACAGCACATCTAGGAGGGTCTCGTTAGTGAAGTGACGCAGGCGGCCAGTGCTGGGCAGGGTGATCTTCTTTATCCTTCTAAATCAACAGAAGGAAATTAAGTACAAGTGAGAGATCGGCTGTGTGGAAAATATTTTACCACATGAAACACCTCAATTTCTCCAATTCTTCTGTGGGGTTTAACAGCGTTTGGCATCCAACGTTATTGGTGCATTATTGCCACCTTCTGTGATTGAGTGTGGGCCAGCATCAGTGAAGATTCTCCCTGCATACCCAGTTCCCTCAAGGTACACAGAGACACCTGAACACTCCCTACCTAAACAGACTCTAAACTCAAGACGTCCCCTCTGTCCTCAGACCCTGGTGCAACCTGTCCATCTCACTCCCATAGTGCCTACACTGCCTTAGTACGTGATCCACAGTCTCTGCCACCCCACAGTGGTCACACAACCAAGTTGGATGTTTCCCTATCATGTGTAACATGTTGTGCAATCCACAGGGCCCCACCCTCATCCTAGTTACCATACTTTCCTCCTCCTTACTCCTAACTGCCCTTCTTCCTTCCCCAACCACACCCTGTATCTGGAACACGTGCCTCCCCTTGGTTTCCACATTCCAACGCTCCTGCCAGACCTTCCTCATCTCATTCCACACAATCACCGTAGCCGCTGCTCCAGGACACCCCCACATCCACCACCTCCCTCCCCAGAGCCTCTCTTAAATTTCTCCTAACTCAGATTGTCTTCACCGGCTTTTTCTCCCTGTTGACCACTTTCTTGCATAAACAATACCTAAACACATAATTAAGGACTTGACAGATCATTCTCTTGAATTCATGAAACTTTTGCAACTATGCTACAAAGCTTCTTTTTAATTTTACCAATATATATTACATCCCACAAAGACAACTCCCTTTTTCCAAATGTACAAACTCCTCTATATTTTATTAGTGTCTCCCAAAGGAATTCATAGATGTGCGTGGTTATGGTATCATAAGCACAGGCAGCGTGATTAAAACTCATTAAGTCTAATCAGGTGTGCTTATTTTGGAATGGAGAGCTCTGTATACCTCTGAATTAGGGGCAAAATGGCAAAGGAGCCAAGTGGTTAGTACATCTGGGTGAGACCCAAAGGTCCCTGGTTCTTATGCCCAACAGAGTAGGTGAAGGACAGTGACAGTTAACCCTAATTGTTCCTCCCCCGTAACATTCCCTCCGGGCTGTTGCTGCAAATAAGAGTTGGTTTGGTTCCAAATCAACTGGCCATGTAAAATAGGGGTAAGATTAATCCAAGTTACAATAATAAGTTATAATTTGGTGATTACAATGACATGGTGTCATTTTCTGTTAACACCTGACACCTTAAAATGTAAAATGATTAATCAGAACTTTGGCAGATTCAGGGTTAGGAGCATTTCTTTGCATTCAGTTGACTACATGGTGCCATTGTACTGTGTACATTCCAAAACATTTCTAAGGGTGTACACGTCTATCCTCTCCACTCACCGATCCACCCCTGTGGCGTCTCCATGCAGGGCCGTGTGCCACTGAACGGGAAGGAATTCTACTCGGCTTATGATATGCTCGTCCTGCGCCTTCTTAAAGTGACTCTGCAGAAGCTTCAAGGAAACACTCCTGAAGTCATCCACTGTGAACACATGGAACACATCACTTTAATTCACTATCTAGGGTAATGTTGAGTATTAAATGGATGTTAAACACAATAAAGTCTGTGCCAGAAGTTTCATGTTGCAGTCTAAGCTCCAGACTCTGCACCACATCCCCAGTTTGAGCCCAAGCTGGCCTGCTGCCTGTGTTTCTTCTCTGTCTCCCCCTACAGACCTGTCTCCCTAACCTCTGGTTCATTCTGGGTTGTAAATAAAATAATGTATTTATTATTACAGTAACACTGATTAACATTCTCTCTCCCCAACACACATTTTTTATGAAATTATTACACAATTTATTTAACCAAGCAGGATGACTTAAGAAACAATTCTTAAACCATTCAAAACACACACATAATTTACATTCGCTGTTAGATAATATATGGTTGTTGTCTCATCTCCAAAATGAACACTTGTCAAGAATAAATAAATGGTACCCAAATTGAAGTAAATTGAGTTACAAGATTTTAATTTGGTGATTATGTGTATGTACTGTAGAGTTTTTGAGATGCGATGATCAATATGGAGCGAGAGATTGCACATACCACACTCCACCATGTTCCGGAACCTCAGGTCACAGACAGGTCCAATGCCATGCACCATGAACACCAGGTGGTCCACCTGAGGGAACTCCCCGTCTGGGATCTCATCATGGTCATCATCCATGCCTCTCTTGACCACTCTGGGTCGAGTCTGTCCGTCCTGGGTTGTCCCCCACTCGTCTGGCATAGCGGAAGGTTGGAATTGCACAATTACCTTTGGGGAATAGAAAAAAAAAATAATGTTAAGAGCATCTTCACAAACTAAAAATCAAAGTTGTAAAAAGAAAAAAGAAATTATTAGGGCCACTGGTTAGTTATTAATCAAATCAAAGCCCTTTTTACCTCAGCAGTTCAATGTGCTTTCCACTTTGGTCTTAATTACAAACTTTCTAAAATGGTTGAACTCAGTAGAGAATTTTTAATTTTTAAAACATTTTAAAACTCTTCTCCAAATACAGTCATACCTTTGGGTTGTGCATGACGATGGTTTCTCCAGATGGAAACTCCAATCGTCTATGCCACTGATTGGTCGAAACAGCCTTCTTATATTCAGCCTAGATTAAAAAGAGTCAAAAAAGCTCAAACATGACATTCACTTAAGTCTACTTGAGGCTAAAACCCGACACACCACACAGTTCTTATCTGTGTAAAAGTGGGACTAACCCTGGATCTGGGTCATTAGAGCACACTGTAGCATCATACAGCAAAGCACATTGCAATCTGAAACCAAAAAATACATCCATCTTTGAGACTGTTTTTCTTCTGTTTGTGCCCTAATGAACATGGCCACAGTAAATCTGATGCCCTGTTTTTCTTTAAATGGTGATATTCCATAACCTTTCAGAAGCACTTAAAATCTATTTAACACCATGCCCCCTGACAGCAGTTTTTGGAGTCTCAGGGGACTCCCTCTTGCTAAATTATAAAAATGCAGATATCATTGCTTTTACTACACTAATAGCCTGACGCAGGATTTTGCTGCAGTGGAAGTCCTCTCAGCCACCATTAGCCTCTCAGTGGCTATGTGATATCTTGTCGTTTTATAAACTTCAGAAAATAAAGTATTCCATGAGGGGATCACAATCAAAATTCCTATAATGTGGGGGGGTTATGTTGGCGGGGATGAAAATTGTAGAAACGTATTGATAGGACACAGTACAGTCTTTTTTCTGTTGAAATCTTTATAAATAATAAAAACAAAAAACTGTGATATTCATTGGACCAACCTCTAGCTTCTCACTGAAGTCCTCTGAGTAAGGTATGAAGCGGCTATCTGTATCTCCTTTGTAGAACCAGGTACAGCGCCGCACCTCTGTAGGTTCTTCCTCCCAGAAAACAGCAGTTCGTATGCGGTCATAGAGTTGCACGTCGTAGCGCCCTCCATCCGTGCACACAATCACATTCTCGGGGTCTGGTTGCACTAGAGGATAATAAAAAAATAAACTTGACAACAAACCTTTGCGAGAAAATTATTTATTGAGTTTGCATACATTTTTTTCATTAATTTGGGCCCACTATAATCTTTCCAGACCTTTTAACAAGTTTTAATGCCTGATGACCATGCTGTATATAAAAACTGTTCTATTACTTTTTTTATGTAGTACAACACATCAATTGTCTCACCTGAATTATAAACCTCCTCCAGCTTAAGGGAGTCGAGGATACTGAAGGGAAGCCAGACACTCTTGGACTCCACTTGTTTGCAGTAGAACCAATGTGGCTGGACAGCCTCATACACATTATAGTTATACTGCATCATTTGATTGGCTGAGACCATTGTTCCAGCAGGGGTGGACTGTTGAACCAATGGGGGCGGCCCCTGAATCTGTGTGGGAGGAGGCTGATGAGAGTTACATTTATGTTAGCAAGATTCTCAAAATTTACATTCATTATTGTTTAATTATCTTTCCCCATTTTCTTCCCTCCCAGTTGGTCTTGTCCGGTTTCCCCACTAACGCTGCCTTTTCGGCAGCTCCGAAATGTCATGGACAGATGTGGGATGGTGAAGGGTGCTCACATGGTTCATCCAACCAAATGTTGCTGAGCCGGCCGATTCTTTTCGCACTGCTCATCTAACACGGAAGCCTTCAGTCAGATCATGTATGAGTTGATTACAATTACCAACTATACTTCCGTGATAGAACTTACAGGTGCCCAATCTGCACACAAGGAGTCACTGGAGAGCAATGTGGCAAGGTAGATTTATCTATCCCAAATCCCGGGCAGCACTACAATTTGCATTCATTTTAAAGGGTGATTTTTACATCACTCACCCACCAGGCAATGGAAAGTATGGCAACAGAACCCAGTTAATGCTTACACCCCATGAGAGCAGAGTTTTCCTTTACCTTTGAAAACATTGAGGGCGGCGTTTGAAATGCTGCAGCTGGAGAATTCATAGTGTAGGGATTTAGCTGAGGCTGTTGTTGGGATAGTGATTGGACCTCTGGAGCTGGCATATAGGGTTTGGCTCGGCTACTGATGGGTGTATGACGGTATGGGTTATAACTCTGTTCTGGGGCTTGTGGTGGGGGTGGGGTCCCCGTGCTAGGAGGAGGAGTGCATCGTCCAATGGGATTCTGGTAAACGCTGCTACTAAATGGCTGTGATGCAGCAGGGTTGGTTAGTGGGACAGAGGGTGTCGGGGCCATGCTAGGAACACTGGGTGCACACATTGGAACCGATGTTGCCGGTGCTACTGACAGTGAAGCTGGGGGTGGACATGTCGACTGATGCCCAATAGAGGCAAATGGGTCACTGCTGGTCACAGGACTAGAGAAGTAACTGAATGTGGATGGGACTGGGGCATTTCCTGAGGCCTGCCCAAGAAAACTGTCTTCTTCTCCGACATCTGCAGAATCATCTTGGAAACATGACAACATAAATATTTAGTATTGAAAACAGACTTCATAATGTAACTTAGCAATTAAATTTTAATCAACCCGGTTAACTTTAAATCTACAGAGTTGTAGTTTAGATTGGAAGGCCAGTTTTGTTGCCCAGATATGACAATTGTAGAAAGTTTAAATCTATTAGTTTTCCAAACATTGTGAATCATTCTCACAATATAGCTATTACTACATGACATATATTAGTCAAGTTTAGCTACAGTCTATAGGCTTGATGAGAACCATCTATTAACCGTTAGCTGGAGAATTCTAGATAATAAATCACAGGGATTCACGTTTACAATGTATACACTTGTTGACAGACCAGCTAACATTTCTCTGTAGCTACAGAAGCTAGTTATATGGCATTTACAACTGGTGTTAACTGTCATGTAGATCATTGAATTAAGGGGCCTGCTTTGGCCCTTACCTAACCTTACCTCCAGACAACACCGCCGGACCACTGGCCTGACTGACAGGTATAAAAGGTAAGTTGAAGTTAAACTCCGGTGCCGTAGAAAATAGTAAATTTGCGCTGGAAGTGGGCAAATTATTGTTTTTTCTATCTGCCATTTTCAAACCAAATTACACGTAGCTAGGTATATCCAGGGTTTATCCTACTGCCGGAGCAGCATAACTGTACAACCCGGATCTCTGACGTGGTTCTCATTGGTGTCCTCGGCAAAAATACACAGATCTGGAACACACATGATAAGCTCAAGCATTCTTTATGAGTAGGTGCTGATTGTAAACAGCTCGCTTATACCTCGCAAGATTATTGCACTCGTGAGTGTCCGGTTAAGGAACTTAAGGTTAGTAAGATTCAGTGCTACCATCTATCGCTTAGGCGGACCTACTACAACATAATACACATTTTTAACATTTATTGAACTACTCTCGGATCATCAAGTATATTAAACATACGTAGCTAAATGTATACTAATACTCATATACTTATATACAACTGTATTAAATATATTTTTTAAAATATCTCCCAGACATTCCGCGAAAACGAGGTCATGACGTTTTCATTTCTAGTGACGCAAATTTCCCGCCACTGTAAATACGGGCAGAGCTCTGCTCTGGAGAGGGATAAAAGTTATAAAGAAATCTCTGTTTGCGTTTTTCTACTTTGTATAATAGACCCTCCGAAGGGGTTTCTTGTAAACAATGCCTTCTTCTAATGATTGGATAAACAACCCCCTGGGCGTTGTCGAAGGACTATTTGGTAAGAAATTATATGTAGAGGTGGTAAAAATGTGACCATGCTGGTTCAGGAACACAGTACAATAGCTAGCTAGCAAGTTAGCCGAGGTTAGCTAACTGAACTGTGTTGGTCTGCGGCTAACAGTAACCCGGAAAGTCTCGTCAATAGAAATACAGTGGTCTTATCGGAAAATGATGGCTAGAATTAATTTACTAATGTACAGATAGGTGCCAGAAATTGAAGGAATTACTAGTGCATGGATGTGCTCCAAGTAATTGAAAATGTTGCCTAGTTTTTAGTTTGTTAGTTAACACAATTGGAAGTAATTTAGTAACATGTCCTGCTACAGAGTTTATCCTAATTGGTCAAAACACGTTGTTTACATCCGACTTTGTACTGCAGATACTTGAATTGCAGTCATAACAACGATGACAATCATTTGATTTACACCCTGATACACAGATTATTGAAGATGTTTTTCTCCCTTCTATCCTGCAGCCCAGAGTAACTCAAACCCAGGCTGGGAAGCAAAAGTGCTGGAATACTTCAAAGGGCAGTTGAAAGAAAAGGAGGCTCATAGTTGGGTATGAACGGACTGTTGAAATGTCACAGAGGAATACTAGACAATTTTTGGACCTAAAAACTAAACACACAAATGTATTTGGTTTTATTACAGGTTCCATCGTTAAATGATGTGCCTTTACACTACCTAAAACCCAACAGCCTTGTGAAATTCCGTTGTCTGATCCAAGATATGTTTGATCCAGAGTTCTACATGGGAGTGTATGAAACTGTCGATGCCTCAACGAAGGCCAAAGTAAGACAGTCTTCATTTTGACATAATACACGGTCAATGTACTCAATCCAAACATTCAATGTTATTGGAGTCTGCTGAAACACATTTAGTGAGACATTACAGTTATAGTCACTTATATTGGAACCCTTTAACCTTAAAATGGATGGTGTTTTTTTCAGAAGTGGTTGACAAGTTTTTATTACTTAATTTTTTTAGCTCATAAACTGTCCACACACGATTATAAAGAGTTTTAGACCATGCCTTGGGCTAACCAGCTACGACGTGACTCATAAGCATACAACATATCACTTCGAGTGAAAAAATGAACAGAATATCCAAAAAAGAGGTACACAGTCTTGTACCTTTGACTTTTTTTGGATTTTCTGTTCACTTTTTTACTCTAAATGATATGCTGTATGCTTATGAGTCACGTCGTAGCTGTTAAGCCCAAGGCATGGCCTAAAAACTCTTGATATACAGATTTTTCCAGATGTCTATGAGAGAAATGAATGGGAAATTTACTTCCGGAACCTCAGCTCTCTCAAAAGAGGGGCGAGATTATGTGCAGATATCTTGTTTTCTGTTAAAAAAATTGCAGTATTGCGCTCACCCTTACAAAGCAGCATGCATAGTTTTTATAAAAAGGTGACAACAATCTCACCTCGCCCAGACTTGCATTGATTGGCCCTCAGTTAGTTATTGTGTTACACATTTTTAAACTTTTTAAATATTCACTTGACCGGCCTATACATTTAGGTGATGTTTTCTTGTCTGAATAGCCCAGTCTCAGTGGTGAAAATAATCCCCAACTAGTGTCTGAATAAATTACAACATGATGTCAAATATCAAATAATTGGCATCCAACCAGATAAAATAATTATTTGTTTTGGACCTAAAACAAAACTAAATCTAAACACAAAAATGTATTGGTTTTTATAACACAATGACACTTAAATGTATAAGCCTGTTTGAATATTGAAATACATGTTGACCATTTCTTTTTACCCCACTTAAAATAGCTGGTCTATAACAACACTGTAGAACAAAAATAATGACTGAATAGTTATCTTGTGTAAAAAAACATGCCATATAACGCACCACCACATACAGAGGGTTGTAAAAACATGCATATACCGCGTGTTCTTACAAACCAGCTCTATCTGCAACTTTTTAGAACATATTTGCACTGAATGTACAGTATCTTTTAATCAAACTGAGTACTGTTTATATGTGTAACTGTATACTTGAATGTTTGTACTCTGTGTGTAACTTCTTGTCGCATGCACCTTCCGCCTCATCTTGGCCAGGTCACGATTGCAAATGAGAACTTATTCTCAATCGATTAACCTGGTGAAATGAATAAAAAACTTTGTAATTGGCCTGTGTAGTGAGTTCACTTAGAGCTCTGTTCTGAAAAGGTGACTAAATGTTAAAGTAGCTATACATGATGTTCAGAATAAATGTATGGTCCATAGGCAAAAGCTTTTCCAATCCTGTTTTCCCACAGTCATTTCTTTTCTTTTTTGTTTGTCTGAAATTTCTCAGGTGTTGAGGTGTGGGAAGTACAAAGACGTCACAGAATCTGGGGTAAGCTTTTACGTTGTCTAAGCTTAGCAGCAGCCATAATCTCAGTGAAGTGTAGATGTATGGAACAAAAAAGCAACAATTTCAAATATGTTACTGAGTGACTGCCACGTTGATGAGACAGTAAGTCTGTTTCAAACTGCAGTCAGGGGAAGGACAACAAGCACACCTGCAAGTCCCTGGGATGGTTTTGGATAGTTTGTGAATACTTTTGTGTTAAAGTACTGTTTCTTTTTTGAAAATGTTTCTTTATGTTCAGGTGGATTTAAACTCAAGAAATATGGTGACTTCTGAGAGACAGACCTTCTACTGTGTCCCTATTCCAGGAGAGACCCCTTGGGCTAAAGAGATATCCTTTTTATCTACTGTGGTATATATATTTATATATATATATATATATATATATAACACACTGTTTTTGGTCAATAAAATACAGTTGAAAATAGGCCTGCGCGATAAATCGTTATAAAATCTCAATTCACCCCTGTTCCCGATTTAATTTAAATTACTTTAATTTTATTCTAATAAAAAATGATGATTTCTTTTTTTTGCACAGACATTTTCAAGGAGTTCAGATAGCCTGTATCAGAGCCAAATTTAGTTCAATGTGTTATATGTCACTATTTTTGGTAGCTACTCTACTTAAATGTCCAGTATGTACTTTATTTTCTTTATTCATTGAAGCCTCTATGTTTAAAGGCTTTTGGTGATGCGCAATTTGCTATAGGTGCTAAAAAAAATCTATGTTTAGTACTGCAAATTGGTTTTGCCATGGTTCATATGTGCAATAAACATTACACTTTGTGAGAAAAATATTGTCAGAGAATCGTGATATCAATTCTAAGCAAAAGAATAACAATTTACATTTTTCCCGGAATCGTGCAGGCCTAGTTGAAAACCAGCAGAAGTACATTTTTCACAGAATAGTAATTTGCAGAAACCCATATTCATATGGCGTTGTAGACTACTCATCACATCCATTTTGGTAACATTGGTTTTCCCAGACATTTCTGTTCTTTATTTGACAGGCAAGTGGAGGATTGCAGAGTTTCTTTGAGTAGTGGGAGATCAGCAAAACCAATGCGTGGCAGTATAGTACCATTTTAAGTTAGTCCAATGCTGGGCTAAAAAAATGCTGTAGTACAGGACATTTCATCAGTAAGCGATAACAGGGGTTTTGCCAGATGTCCTGGTTATTAAACAATACAGGGAACAAATAGGGTTACATTTTTAACCTTATTTATTCCCCTCATCTTAATGACTAATATTTAATTGAACAATCTTTTAGTTGAATAATGTACAAAGCATTCTCAAGGGTTTAAGTCTTTCTTAACTCAGCCACACAGCTATGCCCGCTCTAGTCAAGCCAGAGTTGTCCCTTCAACCTCCTACGTTCCAAGCAGACAGAAACGCAGCTACGAAGAGGACGACGAAATGGACACGCAACCACAGAAGCAGAGAGATCCTCACACAGGTGGGTATGCAGCCCTCAAACACCTGATTCTCATGATAGGGAATGCCTGGCCAAGCATCCACCATACAATGCCCTTCGTAACTGATGGGCTAGTAAAGTTAAATTAGCTATTTTTGCTGTACACTCAAATCATATGAAAATCTGATTAAAGATGAATATAATGCAAGAGTACAAACTGTATATTTTACGAACTTTACCAACACTTTCAGAGTCTTTCCTCCCATTTTACGCAAGCATAGGTTTTGGGACAATTGAACTTAGTGTTGCACGGTGCACCGATACTTCAAAAGTATCGCGATTCTCGGAGATTTAAAACGTCACGATTCCTAAATTTATTAGTATCGATACTTTTAAGAATGTCCAAGTTCCAGATTTGTAAGAGACGTATTTCATGTTGGTGTGTGCGCAACGCACGCTTCCAGTGCCTCCCTATGGACGTCTGTGTTTTGTCTCCTCACGCATGCAGCAAAGAAGCTGCAGCTGTCATGTGACAAACAAACACTACAGCGTGATGGCTGCATGTGCGAGCACAAGTGTACATGTACTACTGTGGTCGCCAGTCCACGACTAGTAGAAAAAGATGATGCGAGGAGTGAAATATGGAAGTACTTTGCTTACCTTGCTGACAGTGAGGGCATAAGCTACCTATAAGTCGAGACCTGTTTGTCGTCAGTGCTACAAACAAATGCAAACAAAGTGAGCCAACACCTCGAACCTGGCGAAACACTTGGCCGACAAGCACCCCGAATTGTACAAGGAGTTTAAAGACCGACATGTTAGTATGTGAAAGATAACATTATCACGTTCATGCCCTTAAATCAAATGAGGAGGCTATGGTTTATTTTGTGACAAGTCACTATTTTGCGCCACCGTAGTTTGACGAGGCTATCTAGAGAAATAGTAGGCTTACTAGGGGCATTATCCTCATGGCTAACCAATAGCCTGCCTAAAATCTAAAGTCTGCTATTTCTTAGATGTTGGCAATACGTTTGTCTCTCGAATTTGCCCTAAGCATTGCAGACGTTTTGTGTAAGATGAGAATGTCGGTTTGAAGTGACTTTCTCCAAAACAGGGAATGACCTAATCATATATTATAATAGATATATTAATCATATAACCAGAAGTGTTGCAAACTACTGATATTTGTCTTTCCTTCCTGAAGGTGGCTTTCATAGGCTAGGTCCGGGGGCGTTCCACATGCCATTTTCTAGTTACAGTATGCACCGAATAACTTAATAACTTGCATTCTTTGTTCGTTTCTGTACTTAAATGTGCACATTTCCTTGAGGATTCTAATATTTTTTACCTATAATTTTACAGATATTAGGCTACATGAAAATAACAATGAGAAAAACAATTTCGTATTTCGACATTTTAACTCTAATGGACAAATGCTGAGGGAAATAGTTTTTTTCAATAGCTAATGTGTGGCTCCGTCTTTGGAATGATTATGCATTTTAGGTGGGGATTTTGTGTGCAATCTCATATTGCAGGGAAGCATTATCACATTTATTGCTTTTCTTTCTTTTTTAAATAGCAATATATACAGGTGTACAGCTTTATAACCATGGTCTCTGAATGAGGAAGTAGATTGTCGTTATCATCAATATGAAATATATGCATAGGGCTGGAATAGCTCTACATTTCCATTGAAACATTTACGTGAATCAGATTTAGCCTATAACTATGGCCATCTATGGCTAATCTTTAAAGCGTTGAGCAGCATAACGGTCTTAAAATGTGGATACCAAGTACTGGTATCGCTATCGGCCCATCCCTAAGAGCATGTGCATTTGTCAGTGACTTATTTATATTAGGTTATTATATGATTAGAATGTTGTCCCAATTTTAAAATAAAGCACAGCAATGATATTTGACAGTGTTTCTCCCTTTTCAGGAAAAGTATCGAAAAAGTATCGAAATCGCAATTCTTTACTTGGTATCGAAATAATTTTGGTATCGTGACAACACTAATTCAACTTCAGGCAAATGTAAGAAGTATAAAAGGTAGTATTTAGTCATACATTCCTTGTATGCAATAGTAGCATTGAATCTGTGAGTCAGTGCAATTCTGGGTGTTGTCATTTCAGCTGCCTAATCAAGCATTTACTGCCGCCATTTTGAGATTGCTTATTTGAGTGTTTCTGAGAGCAGTATCTTTTAAGTGAGAAGCAAGTTCAGTGAGATTGTTAGATTGACTAAACCAGTCTAAAATGCTCCACTCTTTCCCCTGATTAAATCCTTGTTTGTTTTGGGAGTAGACCTGCACGATTAATCGTTATAAAATCGCAATCTCGATTCACCCGTTCCCGATTAAATTGACTTCGATTTTAATAAAAAAATATATATTGTTTTTGCACAGACATATTCAAGGAGTTCAGATAAAGCTTGTATAAGGGCCACATTTAGTTCAATGTGTTATTTCACTATTTTTGGTAGCCTTCTGTACTTAAATGGACAGTATGCACTTTATTTTCTTTATTCATTGAAGCTATGCTTACAGGCTTGTGGTGATGCGCAATGTGCTATAGGTGCCAAGAAAAATCTATGTTTAGTACTGCCAATTTGTTTTGTCATATTAGGGATGGGTTGATACCACTTTTAATGGAACAAGTACAGAGTATTTCATTTTGGGTACTTACCAATACGAGTACCGATACAAGTACTTTTAATAACTATGCCAAATGGCACATTTATCAAACTAAAATCTGTTACTTCTTAGATGTTGATCATGATCAGCCAATTCAAATAAAGAAAATTAAATGTTTTACATATCCAGAAGAACACCATTTACATTGCAGATCAAGAATTTGCAATATTTATTACAAATGTCAATAGTTTACAACTCCTTCCCAAATTAGCTAAAATGAGAGAAACGTTTGTGAAAGCGAATGCAATATCTGCATGTTTGTGTTCGCATTTGCACTAAGCATTGCAGACATTTTGCGTAAGATGAGAATGTCTGTTTGAAGTGTCTTTTTACCAACGGGGATAATGACCTAATCATATAATATTCTGTTAAGGTATTTTTTTTAAAAGTTGGTACACATTTATAGCTGTACAATCACTGTAATCTATTGAACAAAATATAAATAGGCTACAGCCTACATCGTATTTCCTTTAAGTTATTTTTTCTAACGTTAGTATGTCGGAATTTCTTGTTCACCCAGAATTGTTGCAAACTGACATGTCTTTCCTTCCCAAATGTTTATTATTAATTCATGCGACGGTAAAGTATGCAGTGACTAGCCTAATAAATTGCAGCCTTCGTACGGCCCTGCACTTAAATGTGCATGATTTTTCTTGAGGATTTGCCATTTAAACTCTATTTTCCTCAGCAATTCTCCAGTAGAGTTGTGATTCAGTGTTTTTCAATAATAAGAATGCGTGGCTCCGTCTTTGGAATGATTATGCATTTTAGGTGGTGCTATATTGTGCAACAAATCACCTCATATTGCAGGGAAGCATTATCCCATTTAAATCTCTTTTCTTTATTTTTTAAATAGCAATAAATACAGTTGTACAGCTTTATAAGCTGGTCTCTGAAAGAGGAAGTAGACTGTCATTATCATCAATATGAAATATATGCATAGAGCTAGAATACAGCTACATTTCCATTTAAATATTTACGTGAATCAGATTTACCAGTTCGTTAGTATTGTTGTTTTAATCGTGGTTGAGCAATACAACTGTTTCCTATCTATATACTAGTTTCTGCCCCATCTACACAAACATGTGATTGGTTATAATAGTTGCTTGTCTTAATAGAACACTATTTTTGAATATGCAAAAAAACTAGCATTCTTACCAGACCATGTGTTGTAACCCAAGGCCCGGCCACGCAAGACTACTGGGTGCATATTCCTTTACATTGGTAGCAAAGATTTTATGTACATTTTTCAATTACTTGAGATTGGGTGATATGCTTTGGATCATCTGCGTTTAATTTTCTCCACACTTTTGCCTACCCGTCACTAGTGATATACCAATGTTATCGGCCAGTTGATATATCAGGCCGATAGTTGCGTTTTTACGTGTATCGGCATTAGCCGATACGCGGCTGCTCTGTTCACCCATTTTCCTGGCACTATTTACAGACAGGCGTCCACACAGGCAGCTCTGTGTTGCTGGAGACGCTCCAGTTCCCGTGCAGACCATGCACTGCCTGACCATGCACTCCCTCTTGTTCTACCTCGCCTGTTTTTACTATTTGTTAAATATTGTTTTTTTAAGTTCAGTAAATGTTCCTTTTTAAATTGAGACTTGTAACATTTGTTATCATCGTGTCATTTTTATGATGTAAATTGAGGGAGCAAAAGCAGTATCAGCTCCAATTATCGGCTCAAGAAAATCGGCAGCCCATTTCAGTCATCGGCTCAGGCTGTTGAAGAAAATAATTGTCATCACAAAAAATAAATATTGGTCGATCTCTACCCATCACACTGATATTGGTCTACCTTTGTCTCATTTGTCCATAACTTTGATCCAAAACTGTAGTTCCTGATCTATGTACTTTCCAACTTATGTTAAGCTGGCCTCTCTGTATCAGAGATTTGCAACTTGCAGTGAAGCCTTTTTAAATCTGCTGCTGAAATAACTGTGACACATTTATCTGAGCGTTCTGGAGGATGTTGTTGATTTCACTGACACCTTAATTCAGAGTGGGTTTTCACAGCTATGATCATTCTTTCCTCATCACCTGCTGCTGTTTTCTCTGGCAGGTCTGGTTGTTGCCATTTGCTGAAGAGACCAGTGTTATTTTCTCCAGCAATTCCAAAATTAATTTGGCTATGCCCAACTAATGTGTTATGGTTCAAATTGAGTTCCTCTTTTAGCATCTGAATCAGTTCTCTTTCATAGCATCTCCCTGGCCTACGCCTTGCGCCTTCAAAGGAAAAAGCAAATGATGGAACCGAGACTACACGCTCACAGCTCTATTGTGTGAACAGTCAATGCAACCGAAAATGTCTGTGACCCAATACTTGTACCCCTTCCAGACATGCTCTGTGACGGGTCAAAACCGCTTTGGTACCGGCGTAGTTGCATGCCCGAAAAGGTACACTACAGCTTTTCAATTGCTGGCACAAAACCTTCTCTGGAGATTGTTTTGAAGTGGCACAATGCCAGCATTCACCAGAAAAATGCAGTGTCCGAAGCAGCAACAAAGTTCATCGCTAGGCAACCAGAACTGTAAATTAAATCTCGAGCTGCTTTGGTGCTACTGCCTGCTTGCTCTGCCGCTTAATCTACAAAATAAATGTGTTAAAATATGTTAGGGAAAGATCAACCTTTTACATGAGACAAGGGAAATTGTGTATACATCTGTTTTTTCGTCTTGATGTGGCGTTAAGTTTAGGTTGGAATCCATTGCTTTTGATAAACATTAACCTACCAATGTTTCACAGCTTTCTTCATATTTAAATAGACTTGATCCTTAACAAGCATACAATCACTATATCGATTATATATTCAAAGTCATGGAATGATATGAATAAGTAAATATAATTGATATAGAGATGGATGGTGTTTTTACAATGCTATTGCAAAAAATGATGTTAGAAAAAGGATGCATTTTCTAGACAATATGAACACTCCCAGTTTCAGCTTGCTTCTTACGGCTGCAATGCATTGCATTTAATTATCTGTAGATAATAAAATGAAATTCACACAGTCGTTTCTTTAAGGCTTTAGTTACCAATCACAACCTCACTCTAATAATAATTTACCAGGTAGGCAGGATTACAAATAAGAAAACCGTTCAAAAAGTTATTACCCTATTTTAGACTTTACATTGTCACCATTCTTAAGAAATACATTTTCTGTATGTATGCTATTTCGATATAAAACTAGCAGTTTTTTCTGCTGGCAGCAAATTGATCACAAATGTTTTCTGTTGTCAGGGAAACTCTGACATTGTATGCCAGCATAGAATTTAGGGGTGCAACGGATCAAAATACTCACGGATCGGATCGTTCCTCAGATCAGAGTCACGGATCGGATCATTTTTCACATCAGCAAAATAAAAAAATAATAAATAATTGGAATTTGGGTTAGTTGTTTTTATAATTTTAAATGGTTCTGATGAGCAATATCAGTGAGAAATGTGTTTAATATTGATCGTTGTTTAGGTACATTAAATCACGTTAAACCTTTTCCTCGCCATAGATGCCAATGAAGAAGAAAACTTTAACGTGAGATTACTTCTACAATTGTTGGATTTCGGTTTAGTTATTTTGACAGGCTTAAGTGTTCATAACAAGATGTGGCCATGATAAATTTGGTGATGATTGACCATTGTTTAGGTTCATTAAAACCACGTTAAGCTTTTTCACATTAAGCGTTTTATTATGTCCCGTATGCGATGGGATGTTGTAAAGTGGCTCAAACACTTTCAGCATGTATTTAAAGTTCTCCTTTTGCACAATCGAGTAGGGCCTCATGTCTGCACCTATAAACACACCGATAGCGTTTGTGATGGCTTTAGCCCGGTCTGATTAATTGCTTAAATGCCACGGTGATAAGCGGTTGTTTTGCAGCTTTCGTTTTCACTCCTGTCAGTGAAACACCGGGGTGATGTCGCTTCAAATGCGTGGCCATGCTTGATGTGTTTCCACTGTCATATCGCTTTCTTGTGCCACAGTGCCTACACACTTTCACAGTTTTATCCACCAACCTCTTTCCTTCATCATTATATTTAACAGGGAAACCAATATGCTCCCATACAGGGGATTTAAATGACGCGCGGCGTTCAAGCTCCTCCGTTCCTCCGCTCGCCATGACCATGCTGTGAGCGGACTGAATATGCGCACAACTTTTTTTCTTCAGAAATCAATCCGTGGATCGCGCGTGTGCCGAACCGAAGATATTGATCCGAACGGATCACGGATCAATGACGATTCGTTGCACCACTAATAGGATTAAAATGTATGAAAGGGTGTAGCCGCTTCAGTCAGCATATTTTTTAATTGTCTGAAAGGGTATAAGTAGCCACTATAGACACGGTACTGTGCTGGCATTGTAAATGGTATTTGTCTGTTTCCTTGACTCATT